>CM036754.1:44739083-44801583 GCA_020796225.1 Arion vulgaris
ATTGACATGGAAAAGCAAGGGGAAGTAAAGGAGGGACGGCGTGATGTTGACCACATTAACCATCATGTACCCACGGTTAATACCAGCCGACGGGCCTAACACTGTATTACACAATATACCACGAGGTATGAAAAGGGGTTGCTTTACTTTTTTAAAAGAGGTGCTAGGAATTGAAAATTTTATTGATCTTCTCAGACATGTGTCTACTTGCCAGACATGTGCCTACTTTACAGACATGGGCATACTTGCCAGACATGTGCCTACTTTACAGACATGGGCATACTTGCCAGACATGTGCCTACTTTACAGACATGTGCCTCCTTTACAGACATGTGTCTACTTTATAGACGTGTCTACTTTATAGACATGTGTCTACTTTATAGACATGTGGTTACTTTAATGACATGTGGCTGGTTTTACTGATGTGTGGTTACTGGCTTCATATATGGATGCTATTTGCTACCGAATAATATTTCAGTATTACGTGTGATGTTGATTAATTTTATGTATGACATTTTTAGGTGTTCCCAGGTCGGTCAATATTATTTCATACCTAGCTTGTCAGATAATATAGGCAACGTGTTACGCCATGTTTCATGCCTCCTCTCGACCGTACTGTTTTATTCAAAGAAAAGACAAAAGTCCATACGTTTGAAAACGTGCAGGGGGCGCAGGGTTTGCATATGAGAAGCTGGGTTTGCATAGGAGATGCATGGTTTGCATAGGAGATGCATGGTTTGAATAGGAGATACTGAGTTTGCAAAGGAGATGCAGGGGATGCAGGGCTTGCAAGATATATGTATAAATATATATATATATATATATAAATGAAAATCGTGGTAAATTGTCCGACGCGGAGTTATTTTTGAACCAGGTACTCTTATGTTATGATCGAGCTAACTACCACTAAATCACAGACGCTCACATATGATCGAGCTAACTACCACTAAATCACAGACGCTCACATATGATCGAGCTAACTACCACTAAATCACAGACGCTCACATATGACCGAGCTAACTACCACTAAATCACAGACGCTCACATATGACCGAGCTAACTACCACTAAACCACAGACGCTCACATAATATATATATATATATATATATATATATATATATATATATATATATATATATATATATATATATATATGGCCCTTTTCATCTTTACAGACGGTCAATAGGCAAGTGTTTTACTGTGACAACTTCTGAGTTTTCGCTTTTCTCTCTTATTGTTCAGCCTGTACATAAGTCTCTTCTCAAAAGACTCTGCGCCCTTCCGAAATTTGGCTTTCCACACAACTCTGTCATCAGCTAGTCCCTCCCATGTGCTGGGATCTATAGAAAAGTTTTTCATTGAGGTTTTGCAGACATCTTTATATCTGAGCAGTGGTCTGCCCTGGTGCCTCTTCCTCCGAAAGTTCACAGAACAACATTTGTTTTGGTATGCGATAAATTTCCATTCTTCTCACATGTCCCAACCATCTTAGTCGTCTACTGCTGAGCATGCCCATGATGGAAGGCAGATTTGCACGTTGTAGTACTTCAGTATTGGTTATCTTGTCGTACCACCTGATGTTCATAATCTTGCGGAGACATCGAAGGTGAAAGATGTTAAGTCTCCTCTCGTGTCTTGAGTAGGCTGTCCATGTTTCTGAACCATATAGTAAAGAACTAATTACACAGGCTCGATATATTTGAGTCTTCGTCTGCAATGTCAATTTTTGTTGTCCCACGCTCGCTTTGATAGTTTGCCGAATATAGTAGCGGCACTCCCTATACGAGCGTTGATTTCCTCGTCAAGAGAAAGGCTGTATATATATATATATATATATATATACATATATTTAAAAGTCAAGATGGTTGCTACCAGTACAAATTTGCGATAATGAGTTTCATCTTCGTTATGTGGCACAGAACAGTTCGTGTCTGAAACTTGATTATCTTAAAGTACAGCTTAGAAAAATTGCTTAACTTGGAAGCGAACAGATTTCTTCTCTTTTATTATCGTCTGCTCAATACGCTTAGGTTTCTTGCACGCACATAGCACGCGCTAATGTAGTCTAGATCCGCCATAAATCTATTTAGGGACACTCTAAGTGGATAGATAGTAATTCTATTCAAACTTTCTCATAAAAATACAAACAAGATGTTGGATGTTGTATAGAATGTATTTGTTGGTTACCTTGTGTGTTTGTTTGTCATGCTGCTTTTTCTGTCCAGTTATGTCGCATGGTGTCACTGGACATCTGATGTGTTTAACTATTAACAACTTGTGAAATATTGCTTGTTGTAAACAAAATCAGCAACTTGTGAAATATTGCTTGTTGTAAACAAAATCAGAAACCTGTGAAATATTGCTTGTTGAAAACAAAATCATCAACTTGTGAAATATTGGCTGTTGTAAACAAAATCAGCAACTTTTGAAATATTGACTGTTATAAATAAAATCAACAACTTTTGAAATATTGACTGTTATAAATAAAATCAGAAACCTGTGAAATATTGCTTGTTGTAAACAAAATCAGAAACTTGTGAAATATTGCTTGTTGTAAACAAAATCAGAAAAATTGTGAAATATTGCTTGTTGTAAATAAAATCAGCAACTTGTGAAATATTGCTTGTTGTAAACAAAAAATTTCGTTACTGTGTGTACTACTACTGCATTTTTAAAGGTGGTACAGCACAGAATTTCCATAACACTTGATCACTAGGGCAAAGTGTTATGAGTTTCACTTGATCACTAGGGCAAAGTGTTATGAGTTTCACTTGATCACTAGGGCAAAGTGTTATGAGTTTCACTTGATCACTAGGGCA
This sequence comes from Arion vulgaris, assembly GCA_020796225.1. NCBI lineage: Eukaryota > Metazoa > Mollusca > Gastropoda > Stylommatophora > Arionidae > Arion > Arion vulgaris. The sequence continues at coordinate 44,741,904 of CM036754.1, forward strand.
AAGTGTTATGAGTTTCTCTATGTCGAGGGACACTGGTGGTAAACAAAGCAAACCTTCATGCAAAAACCAGTACAGACGTCCTATTGGTGTGCAATAACTATGCCTGATTTTATAGCGGAAGAGAGAAAAAATGTAAAAATATTGTCACATGACATCAAGAATTTACAAGCAACGCAAATTGTTAAGCTCTAATCTGAAAAATGATGTTAACTCTTAAACGTTCATGGATTTTAAAGATTTTTTGGGGTTATTTTCGAAGGCCTGCTCTATTACTAGAAGTCACAAATACTCCATGAATTGAACATAGGTATGTTATATATGGTTAGAAAGCTAATTGAATGTACTATCAAGATATGTGGTTTTAATATCAGTGTCACGTAATATGTGATATCAGTGACCTAATTTTGGTGGTGCTAAAAATAGATTTTTCTACAAATTCCAAATAATTTTACTGTCACAAAGAAGGAAAAAAAAGGATGAAATATTACATGAATACTATTACTAAAGTCTCTTAGTACCTCATATTTACACAATATATCCAAACATGAAGTTGTTTGGACTATAAATAAGGCAGTAATTAGGAAATTTGTAGTTTCTAAATATTTCCATATTTTGAAGACACCAATTCATAAATAATAAATAAATAAGAGAAAACGCTGCAGAACTGGTCTAGTAAGCAGCACATAAAGAACTAACACTTATAGTCTTGATCAGGACAGTAATCTTGAGTCATTAGATGCCATTTTATAAGTAAATGTGTGGTTTTTGACAAGAGCAAGTGAAAACACGTCTGCAGAGATTATCCAAAATGGCAGCACGATCAGAAATTTCGGTGTAAAAAAAGCATGCTCTTACCACTGAAGTCGAAGAAGGTTCGCCTGAATGGCTAGTGACACCATAGAAATAGTAAGTAGGCTTTCACGCAAAAATCAGTCAGATACACTATAAAAGACTACCCATGAATTCATAGCGGGAGGATGTAGAAGAAGAAGAACAAAAAAAACATGCTTTAATCAACGAGATTAGACATCTTAAAAATAAATAATAGATATTTTTTTAAAAATTTATTATGGTAATATCACATGTGTTACATTATGAAACATAAATTATATACATTTAAATACATAAATAACACACAAATATGACTAGTTCCAGAGTCATGTAGCCATCTCATTTATAAATGAGATTTTCTTAGTACCGAACGTTACAGGGTTTAAGCTCTGATCTTAAAACTGATGAAACCAGATCGAGGCCACTTACTGATATAAAGCGTACCAGGAGAAAGCAGCATTTCATACAAAATTTCACACCCTGCCCCCACTTCACCATGTGGGATATATCCATTGTCTCTGGAGACTAGCAGGATGCCATTACGAATTATTGCAACCTGTCGTTTTAATATCGGAACTTGACATCAATTTCAAGTCATTACTATGAGATTTTACATCAATGTTTTATCAACAACATTACAACAGCAAGTCGTTCCCATGACTCACCAGTAGCAGTTGCCATTTTGTTCTTGTGCATTAAAGACACTTCTCTGTCAATGTTATACTTCTAAATCAATGAAGACACTTATCAATGCATATTTAAATCAATGAAACACTTTATCAATGTATAGTTATAAATCAATGAAGACACTTCTCTATCAATGTATATAATAAATCAATTAAGATACTTCTCTATCGCGAAAGATACTAGGAACCCATAATGACCCAGGTGAAGAGGGGAAATGGCGATACGTCGGATATACCCTACGGAAGACATAGTTGTATGTCACTAGACAAGTACTTGAGTGGAACCCGCAAGGAAAACGAAAAAGAAGACGCCCTAAACGGTTCTGGAGACGAAGTCTTCTTGAGAAATTGAAGAGTGCTCGACTATCCAGGTAGGTCATAAAGAAAACAACTAGAGACCGAGAAGAGTGGCGAACAATTGTTGAGGCCCTATGCTCCTCGAGGAGCGGAGAGGAATAAGAAAGAAGAAGAGAACGAAAGAAACTTCTAAATAACCGAAGACACTTTTCAATCACAGAAATACATTTTTGAATATCATTTTCAACATCCGAGAACAAATCTGACTCACAAAAATACAATCTCTAAAAAAATATTTCTCAACAGATTATCCTAGAACTTTGTTTGCTAATTAAACAAGGATTGTATGGTTGTCTAATTAAACAAGGTTATGTTGCTAATTAAACAAGGTTATGTTACTAATTAAACAAGGTTATGTTACTAATTAAACAAGGTTATGTTACTAATTAAACAAGGTTATGTTACTAATTAAACAAGGTTATGTTGCTAATTAAACAAGGTTATGTTACTATTAACAATTATGTTCTAATTAACAAGTTAATGTCAATTAAACAAGTTACTGATTAAAAAGGTTTGTTACTTTAAGCAGGTTAATTAAACGTTGTTGCTAATTAAACAAGGTAGTACTAAAACAGTTATGTCAAGAGCAGTTTTTGATAACAAGGTTATGTGCTAATAAACAAAGAGTATTAAACAAGGTTATGTTGCTAATTAAACAGGTTATGTTACATTAAACAAGTATTTGCTAATTAAACAAGGTTAGTTGCTAATTAAACAAGGTTATGTTGCTAATTAAAAAGGTAAAGTTGTAATTAAACAAGGTTATGTTGAATTAACAATGTGTTGCGATTAAACAATTGTTACTAATTAAACAAGGGTGTTTGATCATATTTGATCTAGCACCAATGTCGATTAAGAGATTGAAGGGTTAGAGAAATAATGGCATGTCAAGAAACTTGTCAGAGATTGAAGTAAGTGTAACAAGAAGAATGTGTGGTTGAGGAATGTCATGTCAAGAAACTTGTCAGAGATTGAATAAGTGAAACAAGAAGGATGTGGGGTTGGGGAATGTCATGTCAAGAGACTTGTCAGAGATTAAGTAAGTGTAACAAGAAGAAATGTGGGCTTGGGGAATGTCATGTCAAGAGACTTGTCAGAGATTGAATAAGTGAAACAAGAAGAAATGTGGGCTTGGGGAATGTCATAAAGCGTATCCGTTATTGTTGTTATAAACAGCATGAAGTAATGAACGAAGGGATGGGGGAGAAATACAAGAATACGCTATCTAATATGCAGTATACGTAACTATTGGGTTAATTCTTTCTTTCTCTGTTTGTTGGCCTGCACTCTCTAATATAACGGAAACAAGGTTCATCTTTAAGTTACAAGTGGGCGTCTCTGATTAAAGAAGCTTTAATCTCATATATAACCATCAAACAATATGGAATATACGAGGGAATGAAGGAACATACAAGAATACGCCTATGATCATACTATGAGTCATGACTAAACAAATATTCAAGCGGAACACACAAAAATAAAAATAAAAATAATGCGTAACCTCATATGGGATTAAGTGAGAGAGACATCTTGTCGGTGAATCTTAGTTGGATTTAATATTTTTGATTTATATGATATGTCTCAGAGCTATGGCGCAGGAGATATTTTACATTTTTCTTATCACAAAAAAGTATCTTTATATTTATAAAAAAAGGTATAAAGCCTAAGGATTGACTTCATTGCACCGGGTTTTACCCCATATGGCTAGGTCCCTTTCAGCAGAATTGGCACGCTACCTGTCGAGAGTATTGTACAAAGCATGAACTCCGTAGAACAATCCTAGACAAAATCTCTGGACAAAATAGCCATCGTGAACAGGACGACGTGGTCCAGATTCGAACCTACGACCTTCTGAAAGCAAGACGAGGGCATAACTACTTAGCCACAGAGACCACCTCTTAACCCACTTAGCCACGGACCACCTACTTAACCCACTTAGCCACAGAAGACCACCTACTTAACTGCCCAGACCTTTTAGCCTTCACAGAGACCACCTACTTAACCCCACTTAGCCACAGAGACCACCTACTTAACCCCACTTAGCCACAGAGACCACCTACTTAACCCCACTTAGCCACAGAGACCACCTACTTAACCCCACTTAGCCACAGAGACCACCTACTGGACATTTCTAATCTTATCTAATCTGAGCCGTGTGCATTTTTAAGTTCAAAATCAGCTTGGTGTAAAAAAATGTTTGGTGCGTACACCGTATACTGTTGGACTACAGAAGACCCTGATCCTTTACTTGGGGATCTACACTACGCTGATCCGATTACGCCTGAACCTATAGTGGGTGAATGATACAAAAAAAAAGACAGAATATGTTTCTATGAACATATATAAGATGTTTGTAAAGTCTCGCTACACTTTATATGTAGTAACAAATGTGTTCCATAGTTAATTGTAACACAATATACAGTGTATTACTTTGCCTGCTGGAGTAATTATTTGTACTCAAAACATTATGATGTTTTCAACGGAAGTATTGTTTTTTTTTAGTTTACCAAAAACAACAGTAGACCATAGCAGTAACTATTGTAACTAATTTCCCTACTTTGTTTTAGCACATTTTTTAATGGCGTAATGTACTTTGTTTTTCAAATTGTTCTACATATAGAGTGTTGTGAGACTTTAAAAACACCATGTATATAAAATGTTTGACTAGGTTTCTTGTTGATCATCGATTGAGACTACGTTTCTTGTTGATCATCGATTGAGACTACGTTTCTTGTTGATCATCGATTGTGACTACGTTTCTTGTTGATCATCGATCGAGACTACGTTTCTTGTTGATCATCGATTGAGACTACGTTTCTTGTTGATCATCGATTGTGACTACGTTTCTTGTTGATCATCGATTGTGACTACGTTTCATGTTGATCATCGATTGTGACTACGTTTCTTGTTGATCATCGATTGAGACTACGTTTCTTGTTGATCATCGATTGAGACTACGTTTCTTGTTGATCATCGATTGTGACTACGTTTCTTGTTGATCATCGATCGAGACTACGTTTCTTGTTGATCATCGATTGTGACTACGTTTCTTGTTGATCATCGATCGAGACTACGTTTCGTTGATCATGATTGAGACTACGTTTCTGTTGATCATGATTGTGACTACGTTTCTGTTGATCATCGATTGGACTACGTATCTTGTTGATCATCGATTGTGACTACGTTTCTTGTTGATCATGATTGGACTACGTTTCTGTTGATCATAGATTGGACTACGTTTCTTGTTGATCATAGATTGAGACTACGTTTCTTGTTGATCATCGATTGAGACTACGTATCTTGTTGATCATCGATTGTGACTACGTTTCTTGGTGATCATAGATTGTGACTACGTTTCTTGTTGATCATAGATTGTGACTACGTTTCTTGTTGATCATAGATTGAGACTACGTTTCTTGTTGATCATCGATTGAGACAAGTTAATGAAATCAGGAATAAATCAGTCACAAATAGCAGCAATAACATCAATAGAACAACAATCTGTTTATATCTTTATTTATCAATATTATTTGACATGATAACTGGAGAAGACCATCATTTCTTTTTTGTTTTTCATTTGTCATCTGATTCTATTACTTCTTCTTCTTCTTCTTCTTCTAATACTTCGTCTTTTCTTCGTCATTTTCATTCTTTATTATCGCCTTCTCCTTATCTTTTTCTGTATTCTTCATCTTCTACTTGTTATTCTGTTTCTTGTTTCTTCTTCTTCTTCTTCTATTTCTTATTCTGTTTCTTGTTTCTTCTTCTTCTTCTTCTATTTCTTATTCTGTTTCTTGTTTCTTCTTCTTCTTCTTCTTCTATTTCTTATTCTGTTTCTTCTTCTTTCTTTATCTTCTACTTCTATTTCCTATTTTTTCTTCTTTTTTTTCTTTCTCCCTCTGCTTATCTTTTCAACTGTTCTCTCTTCTTCCTCCTGACAATATTTTTCGACATCTTCTTCCTTTCACCTTCCTACCATTCCTTCCTATCTTTCCTTCCTTTCCTATCTTTCCTACCATTCCTACCTTCCTTTCCTTCCCTTCCTTCCCACCTTTCTTTCCTACTTTTCCATTCCTTCCAACATTTCCTTCGTTTTCTTCGTTTCCTCCCTTCCAACTTTCCACTACTTCTGACATATCCTTCATACCACCTTATGTATTATCTATCAACTAACTCACACTGCTACAATCTTCTTCAATAAACTAACTCACACTACTACAATCTTCTTCAATAAACTAACTCACACTGCTACACACTTCTTCTATAAACTAACTCACACTGCTACACACTTCTTCTATCAACTAACTCACACTGCTACACACTTCTTCTATAAACTAACTCACACTGCTACAATCTTCTTCTATAAACTAACTCACACTGCTACACTCTTCTTCAATAAACTAACTCACACTGCTACACACTTCTTCTATAAACTAACTCACACTGCTACACACTTCTTCTATAAACTAACTCACACTGCTACACACTTCTTCAATAAACTAACTCACACTGCTACAATCTTCTTCTAACACAGCAGATTTATTTTCAGCATGGAGAAGAAGAAAGTAGACAACGGTTTAACTCTTACATATACTTCTAGAAACTACCGTTATCATTCTGCAAAACAGTACCGATGTCCGAAGCTAATGTCAGTTATCATCCTTGAAAATGTCATACACTATATTTTGATTTCTTCCCGGAATTAGACAAATAATAATTTGATAAATAAGATTAAGAATATATACATACAAACAAATACAGAGGCGTAGTAAGCTTAATCTCACGGCATGTAATGTATATGTTTACTACAAGAACGCCCCCGAATAAATGCTGAAAAAATGAAACATTTCTCTTCTTCTTCTTCTTCTGCATTCTCACTAGACTGGGTTTCGGATTCTCTAATAAAGGCAGCCGTCTACCTCAGATTATACAGTTTGTCTTGGACACTAGTGTCAGTGGGCCACCTCTTTATTTTCAAGTCTGCATACTGGGGCAGTTCTGTAGGATATAATTCCTATGATTTCTGCTTCCCCATTTGTGCCGACCTCTTCGAGCAGTAAGTTTTGACCACCCTCATGATGGTAGGTCTGACATTCTTACTGCGTAGCTAAATCTCCGAGGCAGATTTGCGACCGTAGAATCCATTATCCCATTCCTCATTGTGAGGGGTCGTTGCACCATGTTATGCGCCTTACGGCCTGGTGCATCCGTTTTATGCAAGCATTTATTTCGGGTTATCATTCCGTAGCGGGTACGTGCATCCGATTTCAGCCAAACCTCCTTAGTCGACTCTTACGACATACGTGGCAGGTAACAGTGGTTTTATTCTTTACACCCCAAATTTGGGCCCTGGTAACCACTCGGATGAAATGAAACATTTATATAATATACGACGATGTCTGAAAACGAGATTTGAAAGGATTATCTCTGCAGATAAAAGATGCATTTTCAAAATGAAGTTGACATAACTTCAACAAGTAATAACATTATTAGATTAGCAATCATCATATTTTGCGATATATCAAATCCTTTTTGTTCTGCTATCAGAACAATTATTCTTTCTAACATAGTCTGCTTTGGTTTCATAGTCTAAAATAAGAAAAATGTATTCATCAATTTGTTGTAGGGAATAAAAATGTGGACAATGAACAAACAGATCAAGAGAAGAATTGAAGCTAGCAAAATGTGGACAATGAACAAACAAATCAAGAGAAGAATTGAAGCTAGCAAAATGTGGACAATGAACAAACAAATCAAGAGAAGAATTGAAGCTAGCAAAATGTGGACAATGAACAAATAAATCAAGAGAAGAATTGAAGCTAGCAAAATGTGGACAATGAACAAACAGATCAAGAGAAGAATTGAAGCTAGCAAAATGTGGACAATGAACAAACAGATCAAGAGAAGAATTGAAGCTAGCAAAATGTGGACAATGAACAAACAGATCAAGAGAAGAATTGAAGCTAGCAAAATGTGGACAATGAACAAACAGATCAAGAGAAGAATTGAAGCTAGCAAAATGTGGACAATGAACAAACAAATCAAGAGAAGAATTGAAGCTAGCAAAATGTGGACAATGAACAAACAAATCAAGAGAAGAATTGAAGCTAGCAAAATGTGGATGTACAGAAGAATAGGACGAGTGGTTGGGGTAAAAGTAAGACAATAAATAACTAAATCTATATGTTGTTTGACGTATGAGAAGTGAATTTCATCCCTTCTGGTATATCTTTTGCTTGATAAAGGCCTTTGGATAGAAACGTCGTTGCGTGTTATTATTGTTTTTGTACTTTATAAAACTACAGTAGTTTGTTTTTACTTGTTTCTCTATTGCTACATAGTTTTACTACAATCTTTCATTATATCGTTGATGTGTTTCTCTATTGCTACATAGTTTTACTACAATCTTTCATTATATCGTTGATGTGTTTCTCTATTGCTACATAGTTTTACTACAATCTTTCATTATATCGTTGATGTGTTTCTATATTGCTACATAGTTTTACTACAATCTTTCATTATATCGTTGATGTGTTTCTCTATTGCTACATAGTTTTACTACAATCTTTCATTATATCGTTGATGTGATTCTCTATTGCTACATAGTTTTACTACAATCTTTCATTATATCGTTGATGTGTTTCTCTATTGCTACATAGTTTTACTACAATCTTTCATTATATCGTTGATGTGTTTCTATATTGCTACATAGTTTTACTACAATCTTCCTTTATATCGTTGATGTGTTTCTCTATTGCTACATAGTTTTACTACAATCTTTCATTATATCGTTGATGTGTTTCTATATTGCTACATAGTTTTACTACAATCTTTCATTATATCGTTGATGTGTTTCTCTATTGCTACATAGTTTTACTACAATCTTTCATTATATCGTTGATGTGTTTCTCATTGTACATAGTTTTACTACAATCTTTCATTATATCGTTGATGTGTTTTTCTATTGCTACATAGTTTTACTACAATCTTTCATTATATCGTTGATGTTTCATTTCTACATAGTTTTACTACAATCTTTCATTATATCGTTGATGTGTTTCTCTATTGCTACATAGTTTTACTACAATCTATCATTATATCGTTGATATGTTTCGTTATTGCTACATAGTTTTACTACAATCTTTCATTATATCATTGATGTGTTTCTCTATTGCTACATAGTTTTACTACAATCTTTCATTATATCGTTGATGTGTTTCTCTATTGTTACATAGTTTTACTGCAGTCTTTCATTATATCATTGATGTGTTTCTCTATTGCTACATAGTTTTACTACAATTTTTCATTATATCGTTGATGTGTTTCTCTATTGCTACATAGTTTTACTACAATCTTTCATTATATCGTTGATGTGTTTTCATTGCTACATAGTTTTACTACAATCTTTCATTAAATCATTGATGTGTTTCTCTATTGCTACATAGTTTTACTACAATCTTTCATTAAATCATTGATGTGTTTCTCTATTGCTACATAGTTTTACTACAATCTTTCATTATATCGTTGATGTGTTTCTCTATTGTTACATAGTTTTACTGCAGTCTTTCATTATATCGTTGATATGTTCGTATGCTACATGTTTACTACAATCTTTCATTATATCGTTGATGTGTTTCTATATTGCTACATAGTTTTACTACAATCTTTCATTAATCAGTTGATGTTTCTCATTTTCATGTTTTACTACAATTTTCATTATATCGTTGATGTGTTTCATTGCTACATAGTTTTATACAATCTATCATTATATCGTTGATATGTTCTTCATTGCTACATAGTTTTACTACAATCTTTCATTATATCGTTGATGTGTTTCTATATTGCTACATAGTTTTACTACAATCTTTCATTATATCGTTGATGTGTTTCTCTACTGCTACAAGTTTTACTTACAATCTTCATTATATCGTTGATGTGTTTCATTGCTACATAGTTTTACTACAATCTTTCATTATATCGTTGATGTGTTTCTATATTGCTACATAGTTTTACTACAAATTTCATTATATCGTTGATGTGTTTCTATTGCATCATAGTTTTACTACAATCTTCATTATATCGTTGATGTGTTTCTCATTGCTACATAGTTTTACTACAATCTTTCATTATATCGTTGATGTGTTTCTATTGCTCATAGTTTTACTACAATCTTTCATTATATCGTTGATGTGTTTTCTTTGCTAATAGTTTTACTAGCAGTCTTCATTATATCGTTGATGTGTTTCTCTATTGCTAAATAGTTTTACTACAATCTTTCATTATATCGTTGATGTGTTTCTCTATTGCTACATAGTTTTACTACAATCTTTCATTATATCGTTGATGTGTTTCTCTATTGCTACATAGTTTTACTACAATCTTTCATTATATCGTTGATGTGTTTCTCTATTTCTACATAGTTTTACTACAATCTTCCATTATATCGTTGATGTGTTTCTCTATTGCTACATAGTTTTACTACAATCTTTCATTATATCGTTGATGTGTTTCTATATTGCTACATAGTTTTACTACAATCTTTCATTATATCGTTGATGTGTTTTTCTATTGCTACATAGTTTTACTACAATCTTTCATTATATCGTTGATTGTTTTCTTATTGCTACATAGTTTTACTACAATCTTTCATTATATCGTTGATGTGTTTTTCTATTGCTACATAGTTTTACTACAACTTTCATTATATCGTTGATGTGTTTCTCTATTGCTACATAGTTTACTCATCTTTCATTATATCATTGATGTGTTTCTCTATTGCTACATAGTTTTACTACAATCTTTCATTATATCGTTGATGTGTTTCTCTATTGCTACATAGTTTTACTACAATCTTTCATTATATCGTTGATGTGTTTCTCTATTGCTACATAGTTTTACTACAATCTTTCATTATATCGTTGATTTGTTTCTCTATTGCTACATAGTTTTACTACAATCTTTCATTATATCGTTGATGTGTTTCTCTATTGCTACATAGTTTTACTACAATCTTCCATTATATCGTTGATTTTTTCGTTATTGCTACATAGTTTTACTACAATCTTTCATTATATCATTGATGTGTTTCTCTATTGCTACATAGTTTTACTACAATCTTTCATTATATCGTTGATGTGTTTCTCTATTGTTACATAGTTTTACTGCAGTCTTTCATTATATCATTGATGTGTTTCTCTATTGCTACATAGTTTTACTACAATCTTTCATTATATCGTTGATGTGTTTCTCTATTGCTACATAGTTTTACTACAATCTTTCATTATATCGTTGATGTGTTTCTCTATTGCTACATAGTTTTACTACAATCTTTCATTAAATCATTGATGTGTTTCTCTATTGCTACATAGTTTTACTACAATCTTTCATTAAATCATTGATGTGTTTCTCTATTGCTACATAGTTTTACTACAATCTTTCATTATATCGTTGATGTGTTTCTCTATTGTTACATAGTTTTACTGCAGTCTTTCATTATATCGTTGATATGTTTCGTTATTGCTACATAGTTTTACTACAATCTTTCATTATATCATTGATGTGTTTCTCTATTGCTACATAGTTTTACTACAATCTTTCATTATATCGTTGATGTGTTTTCTATTGTTACATAGTTTTACTGCAGTCTTTCATTATATCATTGATGTGTTTCTCTATTGCTACATAGTTTTACTACAATCTTTCATTATATCGTTGATGTGTTTCTCTATTGCTACATAGTTTTACTACAATCTTTCATTATATCGTTGATGTGTTTCTCTATTGCTACATAGTTTTACTACAATCTTTCATTATATCGTTGATGTGTTTCTCTATTGCTACATAGTTTTACTACAATCTTTCATTATATCGTTGATGTGTTTCTCTATTGCTACATAGTTTTACTGCAGTCTTTCATTAAATCGTTGATGTGTTTCTCTATTGCTAAATAGTTTTACTACAATCTTTCATTATATCGTTGATGTGTTTCTCTATTGCTACATAGTTTTACTACAATCTTTCATTATATCGTTGATGTGTTTCTCTATTGCTACATAGTTTTAATACAATCTTTCATTATATCGTTGATGTGTTTCTCTATTGCTACATAGTTTTACTACAATCTTTCAATATATCGTTGATGTGTTTCTCTACTGCTACATAGTTTTACTACAATCTTTCATTATATCGTTGATGTGTTTCTCTATTGCTACATAGTTTTACTACAATCTTTCATTATATCGTTGATGTGTTTCTCTATTGCTACATAGTTTTACTAATATTTCATTATATCGTTGATGTGTTTCTCTATTGCTACATAGTTTTACTACAATCTTCCATTATATCGTTGATGTGTTTCTCTATTGCTACATAGTTTTACTACAATCTTTCATTATATCGTTGATGTGTTTCTCTATTGCTACATAGTTTTACTACAATCTTTCATTATATCGTTGATGTGTTTCTCTATTGCTACATAGTTTTACTACATCTTCCATTATATCGTTGATGTGTTTCTCTATTGCTACATAGTTTTACTACAATCTTTCATTATATCGTTGATGTGTTTTTCTATTGCTACATAGTTTTACTACAATCTTTCATTATATCGTTGATGTGTTTCTCTATTGCTACATAGTTTTACTACAATCTTTCATTATATCGTTGATGTGTTTCTCTATTTCTACATAGTTTTACTACAATCTTCCATTATATCGTTGATGTGTTTCTCTATTGCTACATAGTTTTACTACAATCTTTCATTATATCGTTGATGTGTTTCTCTATTGCTACATAGTTTTACTACAATCTTTAATTATATCGTTGATGTGTTTCTCTATTGCTACATAGTTTTACTACAATCTTTCATTATATCGTTGATTTTTTCTTATTGCTACATAGTTTTACTACAATCTTTCATTATATCATTGATGTGTTTCTCTATTGCTACATAGTTTTACTACAATCTTTCATTATATCGTTGATGTGTTTCTCTATTGCTACATAGTTTACTCAATCTTTCATTATATCATTGATGTGTTTCTCTATTGCTACATAGTTTTACTACAATCTTTCATTATATCGTTGATGTGTTTCTCTATTGCTACATAGTTTTACTACAATCTTTCATTATATCGTTGATGTGTTTTTCTATTGCTACATAGTTTTACTACAATCTTTCATTATATCGTTGATTTGTTTCTCTATTGCTACATAGTTTTACTACAATCTTTCATTATATCGTTGATGTGTTTCTCTATTGCTACATAGTTTTACTACAATCTTTCATTATATCGTTGATTGTTTTCTTATTGCTACATAGTTTTACTACAATCTTTCATTATATCATTGATGTGTTTCTCTATTGCTACATAGTTTTACTACAATCTTTCATTATATCGTTGATGTGTTTCTCTATTGTTACATAGTTTTACTGCAGTCTTTCATTATATCATTGATGTGTTTCTCTATTGCTACATAGTTTTACTACAATCTTTCATTATATCGTTGATGTGTTTCTCTATTGCTACATAGTTTTACTACAATCTTTCATTATATCGTTGATGTGTTTCTCTATTGCTACATAGTTTTACTACAATCTTTCATTATATCGTTGATGTGTTTCTCTATTGCTACATAGTTTTACTACAATCTTTCATTATATCGTTGATGTGTTTTTCTATTGCTACATAGTTTTACTACAATCTTTCATTATATCGTTGATGTGTTTCTATATTGCTACATAGTTTTACTGCAGTCTTTCATTATATCGTTGATGTGTTTCTCTATTGCTAAATAGTTTTACTACAATCTTTCATTATATCGTTGATGTGTTTCTCATTCTACATAGTTTTACTACAATCTTCATTATATCGTTGATATGTTTCTTATTGCTACATAGTTTTACTACAATCTTTCATTATATCATTGATGTGTTTCTCTATTGCTACATAGTTTTACTACAATCTTTCATTATATCGTTGATGTGTTTCTCTATTGCTACATAGTTTTACTACAATCTTTCATTATATCGTTGATGTGTTCTCTATTTACAATAGTTTTACTACAATCTTTCATTATATCGTTGATGTGTTTCTCTATTGCTACATAGTTTTACTACAATCTTTCATTATATCGTTGATGTGTTTCTCTATTGCTACATAGTTTTACTACAATCTTTCATTATATCGTTGATGTGTTTCTCTATTTCTACATAGTTTTACTACAATCTTCCATTATATCGTTGATGTGTTTCTCTATTGCTACATAGTTTTACTACAATCTTTCATTATATCATTGATGTGTTTCTCTATTGCTACATAGTTTTACTACAATCTTTAATTATATCGTTGATGTGTTTCTCTATTGCTACATAGTTTTACTACAATCTTTCATTATATCGTTGATTTTTTCTATTGCTACATAGTTTTACTACAATCTTTCATTATATCGTTGATGTGTTTCTCTATTGCTACATAGTTTTACTACAATCTTTCATTATATCGTTGATGTGTTTTTCTATTGCTACATAGTTTACTCAATCTTTCATTATATCATTGATTGTTTCTCTATTGCTACATAGTTTTACTACAATCTTTCATTATATCGTTGATGTGTTTCTCTATTGCTACATAGTTTTCTACAATCTTTCATTATATCGTTGATGTGTTTTCTATTGCTACATAGTTTTACTACAATCTTTCATTATATCATTGATGTGTTTCTCTATTGCTACATAGTTTTACTACAATCTTTAATTATATCGTTGATGTGTTTCTCTATTGCTACATAGTTTTACTACAATCTTTCATTATATCGTTGATGTTTTTCTTATTGCTACATAGTTTTACTACAATCTTTCATTATATCATTGATGTGTTTCTCTATTGCTACATAGTTTTACTACAATCTTTCATTATATCGTTGATGTGTTTCTCTATTGCTACATAGTTTTACTACAATCTTTCATTATATCGTTGATGTGTTTCTCTATTGCTACATAGTTTTACTACAATCTTTCATTATATCGTTGATGTGTTTCTCTATTGCTACATAGTTTTACTACAATCTTTCATTATATCGTTGATGTGTTTCTATATTGCTACATAGTTTTACTACAATCTTTCATTATATCGTTGATGTGTTTCTCTATTGCTACATAGTTTTACTACAATCTTTCATTATATCGTTGATGTGTTTTTCTATTGCTACATAGTTTTACTACAATCTTTCATTATATCGTTGATGTGTTTTTCTATTGCTACATAGTTTTACTCATCTTTCATTATATCGTTGATGTGTTTCTCTATTGCTAAATAGTTTTACTACAATCTTTCATTATATCGTTGATGTGTTTCTCTATTTCTACATAGTTTTACTACAATCTTTCATTATATCGTTGATATGTTTCTCTATTGCTACATAGTTTTACTAATCTTCATTTATCATATGTGTTTTATCATTTACACAATCTTTCATTATATCGTTGATGTGTTTCTCTATTGTTACATAGTTTTACTACAATCTTTCATTATATCGTTGATGTGTTTCTCTATTGCTAAATAGTTTTACTACAATCTTTCATTATATCGTTGATGTGTTTCTCTATTGCTACATAGTTTTACTACAATCTTTCATTATATCGTTGATGTTTCTCATTGCTACATAGTTTTACTTTTTCTATTGTACATAGTTTTACTACAATCTTCCATTATATCGTTGATGTGTTTCTCTATTGCTACATAGTTTTACTCAATCTTCATTATATCGTTGATGTGTTTCTCTATTGCTACATAGTTTTACTACAATCTTTCATTATATCGTTGATGTGTTTCTCTATTGCTACATAGTTTTACTACAATCTTTCATTATATCGTTGATGTGTTTCTCTATTGCTACATAGTTTTACTACAATCTTTCATTATATCGTTGATGTGTTTCTCTATTGCTACATAGTTTTACTACAATCTTCCATTATATCGTTGATGTGTTTCTCTATTGCTACATAGTTTTACTACAATCTTCCATTATATCGTTGATGTGTTTCTCTATTGCTACATAGTTTTACTACAATCTTTCATTATATCATTGATGTGTTTCTCTATTGCTACATAGTTTTACTACAATCTTTCATTATATCGTTGATGTGTTTCTCTATTGCTACATAGTTTTACTACAATCTTTCATTATATCGTTGATGTGTTTCTCTATTGCTACATAGTTTTACTACAATCTTCCATTATATGAAATTAGTTTAAACAAACTAATAGACAAGTGTTTAAAAACTGGAAGTAAAAAGAGAACAGCTTAATGAGATAGAAATGAGACCAATGACTGAGACCCTCGTGTGGTGCTGGAGCCTTCAAGGGAAGCAAAGAATAGCACCACTGTGACCTACAAAGCATGTTATTAGAGGCCATTGATGTAGAACCTAGGAAGCTACCTCTAGTAAATAACAAACATCACAGAAATCAGATGTGCTGGCCTACTTGTAGGCGCATAACTGGTACAATGTACAATCGCTCTTAGGCTCAGATCACATACAAATCACGTAGAATGGTTTAACAAATGATCGATATGGAGCGTTCGAAGAAGATTTATATTTTAATTTAGTTAGTATTTCTTGTATGATGAATGAAGGCTAGAGGAAGACCACGACACAGATACACAGATCGCATAGCAGTATCCAAGTCACTAGAGCAGTGCTAAATAGAAACAGAAAATCACAACAATGGTCAACTATCTGGTAACAATGTAACAACAATGGTCAACTATCTGGTAACAATGTAACAACAATGGTCAACTATCTGGTAACAATGTAACAACAATGGTCAACTATCTGGTAACAATGTAACAACAATGGTCAACTATCTGGTAACAATGTAACAACAATGGTCAACTATCTGGTAACAATGTAACAACAATGGTCAACTATCTGGTAACAATGTAACAACAATGGTCAACTATCTGGTAACAATGTAACAACAATGGTCAACTATCTGGTAACAATGTAACAACAATGGTCAACTATCTGGTAACAATGTAACAACAATGGTCAACTATCTGGTAACAATGTAACAACAATGGTCAACTATCTGGTAACAATGTAACAACAATGGTCAACTATCTGGTAACAATGTAACAACAATGGTCAACTATCTGGTAACAATGTAACAACAATGGTCAACTATCTGGTAACAATGTAACAACAATGGTCAACTATCTGGTAACAATGTAACAACAATGGTCAACTATCTGGTAACAATGTAACAACAATGGTCAACTATCTGGTAACGATGTAACAACAATGGTCAACTATCTGGTAACGATGTAACAACAATGGTCAACTATCTGGTAACGATGTAACAACAATGGTCAACTATCTGGTAACAATGTAACAACAATGGTCAACTATCTGGTAACAATGTAACAACAATGGTCAACTATCTGGTAACAATGTAACAACAATGGTCAACTATCTGGTAACAATGTAACAACAATGGTCAACTATCTGGTAACAATGTAACAACAATGGTCAACTATCTGGTAACAATGTAACAACAATGGTCAACTATCTGGTAACAATGTAACAACAATGGTCAACTATCTGGTAACAATGTAACAACAATGGTCAACTATCTGGTAACAATGTAACAACAATGGTCAACTATCTGGTAACAATGTAACAACAATGGTCAACTATCTGGTAACAATGTAACAACAATGGTCAACTATCTGGTAACAATGTAACAACAATGGTCAACTATCTGGTAACAATGTAACAACAATGGTCAACTATCTGGTAACAATGTAACAACAATGGTCAACTATCTGGTAACAATGTAACAACAATGGTCAACTATCTGGTAACAATGTAACAACAATGGTCAACTATCTGGTAACAATGTAACAACAATGGTCAACTATCTGGTAACAATGTAACAACAATGGTCAACTATCTGGTAACAATGTAACAACAATGGTCAACTATCTGGTAACAATGTAACAACAATGGTTAACTATCTGGTAACAATGTAACAACAATGGTCAACTATCTGGTAACAATGTAACAACAATGGTCAACTATCTGGTAACAATGTAACAACAATGGTCAACTATCTGGTAACAATGTAACAACAATGGTCAACTATCTGGTAACAATGTAACAACAATGGTCAACTATCTGGTAACGATGTAACAACAATGGTCAACTATCTGGTAACAATGTAACAACAATGGTCAACTATCTGGTAACAATGTAACAACAATGGTCAACTATCTGGTAACAATGTAACAACAATGGTCAACTATCTGGTAACAATGTAACAACAATGGTCAACTATCTGGTAACAATGTAACAACAATGGTCAACTATCTGAATGTAAACAATGGTCAACATCTGGAACAAGTAAAACAGAAGAAGAATACACTTTTCAGTTGCTGATAAATTGTAGATATATTTACAAGACATTTCTCTGTCTGTTATCTTACAATATCTGAGTATCTCTGTTACTTACAATATCTATGAAGTATCTCTGTTATCTTACAATATCTATAAGATTCTGTTATCTTACAATGTCATGAAGTATATCTGTTATCTTACAATGTCTATGAAGTATCTCTGTTATCTTACAATGTCTATGAAGTATCTCTGTTATCTTACAATGTCTATGAAGTATATCTGTTATCTTACAATATCTATGAAGATCTCTGTTATCTTACAATGTCTATGAAGTATCTCTGTTATCTTACAATGTCTATGAAGTATATCTGTTATCTTACAATATCTATGAAGTATTCTGTTATCTTACAATGTCTATGAGTATCTCTGTTATCTTACAATATCTATGAAGTATCTCTGTTATCTTACAATGTCTATGAAGTATCTCTGTTATCTTACAATTCTATGAAGTATCTCTGTTATCTTACAATGTCTATGAAGTATCTCTGTTATCTTACAATGTCTATGAAGTATCTCTGTTATCTTACAATGTCTATGAAGTATCTCTGTTATCTTACAATTTTCATTCCACCGTGTTTTCCCATATAGCTCCGCCCCTGTCGGCAGAGATGCCATGCCATCTGCAAAGAGCATTGCACAAAGCACGAACTCTGTAGCTCCGAAAACAATCCTAGTTATCTCATTAAAAACTTATCTCATTATCACATGTGTCTCGGTCCGGATTCGAAACGCACAACCATCAGTACGACAGGCAAACAACTTAACCACTTCACCATCGAGACTCCCCTTACAATGTATTGATAAGAAATCTCTTATTCTCATTCCAGATGATAAACTATACTACATTCACAAGCCACACGCAGCGAGATGTTTCAGAACACAAACAATCCGTCCGTTAAGTTGGTTCCGCTGCGATCGTTTCCAGTTTCCCCCATAAACTCTCGTTTTGTACACCGGCACATTTACAATCGATTTAGTAGAAGATGCAGCTAGAGAATATTATGTATGATATTGTCAATCATCATTCGTAAAGTTGTTAAGCTGAATTTGACAGTTTGTTGAATTTAAGACTTGTTTTTCGAATATCATGTTTTAGTATTATGTTCAAGTTGTAGAACAATATGGAAGTAGAACAATAGACAGTTTTCTGTTCAAGTTGTAGAACACTATGGAAGTAGAACAATAGACAGTTTTCTGTTCAAGTTGTAGAACACTATGGAAGTAGAACAATAGACAGTTTTCTGTTCAAGTTGTAGAACACTATGGAAGTAGAACAATAGACAGTTTTATGTTCAAGTTGTAGAACACTATGGAAGTAGAACAATAGACAGTTTTCTGTTCAAGTTGTAGAACACTATGGAAGTAGAACAATAGACAGTTTTCTGTTCAAGTTGTAGAACACTATGGAAGTAGAACAATAGACAGTTTTCTGTTCAAGTTGTAGAACACTATGGAAGTAGAACAATAGACAGTTTTCTGTTCAAGTTGTAGAACACTATGGAAGTAGAACAATAGACAGTTTTCTGTTCAAGTTGTAGAACACTATGGAAGTAGAACAATAGACAGTTTTCTGTTCAAGTTGTAGAACACTATGGAAGTAGAACAATAGACAGTTTTCTGTTCCAGTTGTAGAACACTATGGAAGTAGAACAATAGACAGTTTTCTGTAAGTATATTTGAAATAGAAATATATTTCTAAGTTTGATGTTTCTTCTTCTTCTTCTAACGCTACATATTGACCACTTGTTAAACCACTCTTTGTGATTTGTAGTGATCTGACCATAAGAGCGATTGTACGTTGTGCCAGTTATGTACCTACAGTAGGCCAGCACATCCGACAGTAGGCCGGCCAGCACATCCGACAGTAGGCCGGCCAGCACATCCGACAGTAGGCCGGCCAGCACATCCGACAGTAGGCCGGCCAGCATCAACGTAGGCCGGCCAGCACATCCGATAGTAGGCCGCGCACATCGACAGTAGGCGTCAGACATCCGACATTAGGCCGGCCACAGCATCAGACAGTAGGCCAGCTTCATGTCGACAGTAGACCGGCCAGACAATCGACAGTAGGCCAGCCAGCACATCCGACAGTAGGCCGGCCAGCACGTGCGACAGTAGGCCGGCAGCACATCCTGACAGTAGCCAGCCAGCACATCCGACAGTGGCCGGTCAGCACATCGACAGTAGGCCGGCCAGCACATCCGACAGTAGGCCGGCAGAACACATGCGACAGTAGGCGTCCAGTCACATCCGACATTAGGCGAGCCAGCAATCCGACAGTAGGCCGGCAGCAATCAACATGGCCGGCCAGACATCCGACAGTAGTCCGGTCAGCACATCCGACAAATGAGCCGGCCAGCAACCGACAGTAGGAGCCAGCACATCGACAGTAGGCCGGCCAGCACATGCGACAGTAGGCCAGCCAGCACATCCGACAGTAGGCCGTCACATCCGACAGTAGGCCGGCAGCACATCCGACAGTAGGACGGCCAGCACATCCGACAGTAGGCCGGCCAGCACATCCGACAGTAGGCCGGCCAGCACATCCGACAGTAGGCCGGCCAGCACATCCGACAGTAGGCCGGCCAGCACATCCTACAGTAGGACGGCCAGCACATCCGACAGTAAGCCGGCCAGCACATCCTACAGTAGGGCGGCCAGCACATCGGACAGTAAGCAAGATAATCATAACTCTTTGAGATACGCAAGCCCCATCCCCTCGATGTTTAGTTGCAAGACAATCATAACTAAATATGTTGTTGTTACTATATATTAGTCTTACTACAACTATATATTAGTCTTACTACAACTATATATTAGTCTTACTACAACTATATATTAGTCTTACTACAACTATATATTAGTCTTACTACAACTATATATTAGTCTTACTACAACTGTAACAATTATTTATACTTTTACTACCATAGCTGTTCCTACTCCTGTTACTACTGCTGTTCCTACTGCTGTTCCTACTGCTATTCCTACTGCTGTTCCTACTGCTGTTCCTACTGCTATTCCTACTGCTATTCCTACTGCTGTCCTTATTGCTGTTCCTACTGCTATTCCTACTGCTATTCCTACTGCTGCCCTTATTGCTGTTCCTACTGCTATTCCTACTGCTATTCCTACTGCTATTCCTACTGCTGTTCCTACTTCTGTTCCTACTGCTATTCCTACTGCTATTCCTACTGCTGTTCCTACTGCTGTTTCTATTGCTGTTCCTACTCCTGTTATTACTGCTGTTCCTACTGCTGTTCCTACTGCTGTCCTTATTGCTGTTCCTACTGCTATTCCTACTGCTGTTTCTATTGCTGTTCCTACTGCTATTCCTACTGCTATTCCTACTGCTGTTCCTACTGCTGTTTCTATTGCTGTTCCTACTCCTGTTATTACTGCTGTTCCTACTGCTGTTCCTACTGCTGTCCTTATTGCTGTTCCTACTGCTATTCCTACTGCTGTTCCTACTGCTGTTCCTACTGCTATTCCTACTGCTATTCCTACTGCTGTCCTTATTGCTGTTCCTACTGCTATTCCTACTGATATTCCTACTGCTGTCCTTATTGCTGTTCCTACTGCTATTCCTACTGCTATTCCTACTGCTGTTCCTACTTCTGTTCCTACTGCTATTCCTACTGCTATTCCTACTGCTGTTCCTACTGCTGTTTCTATTGCTGTTCCTACTCCTGTTATTACTGCTGTTCCTACTGCTGTTCCTACTGCTGTCCTTATTGCTGTTCCTACTGCTATTCCTACTGCTGTTCCTACTGCTGACCTTACTGCTGCTCATTACTGCTGTCCTTACTTCTCTTTCTACTGCTGTTCCTACTTCCGCTACCAATACTACCATTGTTGTTTCTACTGCTGCTACTACCACTGCTGTTGTTGTTTCTGCTAATATAACTGCTTGTTGCTGTCTCCGCAAATGTAATAACTTCTGTTGTTAGTTATTACTTTGCAATAGTTATTACTTTTGTAGTTGCTACCTCTGCAATAGTTATTACTTTTGTGTTATTACTTCTGCAATAGTTATTACTTTTGTGTAGTTGCTACTTCTGCAATAGTTATTACTTTTGTGTAGTTATTACTTCTGCAATAGTTATTACTTTTGTGTAGTTGCTACTTCTGCAATAGTTATTACTTTTGTGTAGTTATTACTTCTGCAATAGTTATTACTTTTGTGTAGTTGCTACTTCTGCAATAGTTATTACTTTTGTGTAGTTATTACTTCTGCAATAGTTATTACTTTTGTGCAGTTGCTACTTCTGCAATAGTTATTACTTTTGTGCAGTTGCTACTTCTGCAATAGTTATTACTTTTGTGTAGTTGCTACTTCTGCAATAGTTATTACTTTTGTGTAGTTGCTACTTCTGCAATAGTTATTCCTTTTGTGTAGTTGCTACTTCTGCAATAGTTATTACTTTTGTGTAGTTGCTACTTCTAATGTTACGTCCGTTTGTGGATCTAGTGATCTGGATATCTTCAATGATAAATCTCTGTGGCGTAGAGGCTAGATGCTCGTCTCTCGTGCCAAAGATACGAGGTTCGCTCCCTCGTGGAGCCATCTGGATGTACGTACAGAGATCCCCGATCGTGGTGTAAGTGTGATCAAGTTCCTAGTTCTATCGGAGGCGGAAGAAAAAACATAGGTCCAGCGTTCAATTTGAGCACGTAATAGAATCATCGGCAATTCAAAATCGAGAAGATAATGCTGCTAAACAGCTGTACATTCAAAATTGAGAAGAGGAGGCTGCTAAGCAGCTGTACATTCAAAATGGAGAAGAGGATGCTGTTAAGCAGCTGTACATTCAAAATGGAGAAGAGGATGCTGTTAAGCAGCTGTACATGCAAAATCGAGAAGAGCCTGCTGCTAAGCAGCTGTACATTCAAAATCGAGAAGAGGATGCTTCTAAGCAGCTGTACATTCAAAATTCATAAGAAAAATATTTTTTATTTAAAATTCCTAGAAAATATCTTCACCCTCTTCAAAATTACATCTGGGACACTCGCCGGTGCTACGTAGTTCATGCATTACCGTTGAGATCTTCCTACGTAAGAAAGAGACCGGATCACACATGGTTACTCACCGAAGTACAATGATGATGGTCCTATCAATTAATCAATTTTATCATCAATAATTCCATATTTATCATGTGTATTATGCTTGATGTTGCGCCATCATTGTTCTCCTTGATTTATATAACTTCATATCTATCCCCCACTCTTTGCCAGTTTCCATATTTTACTTTCTTATATTAGTCACGCAATCAGATCATTTGGATATTTGTTTGTTCCGTTACTTATTTTCAATTTCCCGTTTCTATTTTATATCATTTTTATCTGACATCCTACGCACTGCATTCTGGGATTTGAAGTCTATTTATAGAACCTGTTCTCTTTGAAACATGTTGCGTGTAGAAATATCATGAGCAGGCATCTTATAGCCAAACACTCTGCTATCTAATACAGAGAGAACTAGTTCAAACTGCTGATCCGTCTTTCATCAAATATAAACAGCAATGTTGTATCTGTGATGTTTAATAGTTTCTGAGATTGGTTATCTTCCCTCTTTGCCCAACGTTATCTCCCTTTGCTCATAAATTCTGCATCATGTAATAAAGATAACTCTTGTAACTTCTTCAAAGATAACTCGTGTAGTCCCTTCTTTAAAGATAGTGAATACTTGAACCTTCTTCAAACAAGACCAAGACGAAATGGCGGACAGTAAAGAAGCAATTAGCATTAATTTATTGTCTAGTGTCTATTCCCAGGTGGAAGATATAGTTGGATGTCTACTCTTGCCGTTAAGCGTAGGGATGGGAGCTTTAATTTGCGTTCTATGGCTAGATGAGTTGCCCTTGTTGTGTTGTATCCGTATTTATGTAGTGTGGTTTTGATATTGTCTATCCATCTATTTCTT
Source organism: Arion vulgaris (assembly GCA_020796225.1). Classification (NCBI taxonomy): domain Eukaryota; kingdom Metazoa; phylum Mollusca; class Gastropoda; order Stylommatophora; family Arionidae; genus Arion; species Arion vulgaris. Next base: position 44,766,157 of record CM036754.1, read on the forward strand.
TGGTCCTCCTTAACTCTAGTACCCGATCTCTTTTATTGTATGCTGTTATTGGTGGTTGGTTGTATTTCATTATCATTAAATCAGCATTAATTTAAATGGGGAAACTATTTCTGCAAGTCTACAAATCATGGTAAACAACAAACTGTCGTTGCTGCATGTAATACTGCTTTCTGGGGCGGTGTATGACAGTAGGGACATCAACATGTGGAGTGTAATACTGCTTTCTGGGACGGTGTATAACAGTAAGGACATCAACATGTGGAGTGTAATACTGCTTTCTGGGACGGTGTATGACAGTAGGGACATCAATCTGTGGAGTGTAATACTGCTTTCTGGGACGGTGTATGACAGTAGGGACATCAACATGTGGAGTGTAATACTGCTTTCTGGGACGGTGTATGACAGTAGGGACATCAATCTGTGGAGTGTAATACTGCTTTCTGGGACGGTGTATGACAGTAGGGACATCAATCTGTGGAGTGTAATACTGCTTTCTGGGATGGTGTATGACAGTAGGAACATCAACCTTTGGAGTGTAATACTGCTTTCTGGGACGGTGTATAACAGTAGGGACATCAACATGTGGAGTGTAATACTGCTTTCTGGGACGGTGTATAACAGGAGGGACATCAACCTGTGGAGTGTAATACTGCTTTCTGGGGCGTGTATAACGGTAGGGACATCAACCTGTGGATAGTGTCATGGCCACATTGTTAGTGCAGTCACCGCAAAACTGTTCAGGTTATGATGTTTTTATGCCCTCGACAGAAAAATAACTCATTGACCTTCCGTGGATTGAACCCTGTTCTTCCGCATTTGAGCCTCGCTCTTATCCATTTTACCAGACGCTCCACAAATCCAGATTTAAAAAAAAATAATAATAATACATACAACTAAGAAAAAAATTAAATAGTTAAATAATACATACAACTAAGAAAAAAATCAAATAGTTAAATAATACATACAACTAAGAAAAAAATCAAATAGTTAAATAATACATACAACTAAGAAAAAAATCAAATAGTTAAATAATACATACAACTAAGAAAAAAATCAAATAGTTAAATAATACATACAACTAAGAAAAAAATCAAATAGTTAAATAATACATACAACTAAGAAAAAAATCAAATAGTTAAAATAGAAATGTTGTGATAAAAATGTTGTATACATACATTAGAGATAACTGAAAAATACAGGTCTAACCCAATATGCCACGAGGTATGAAAAAGGGTTCCTTTACCTTTACCTTATAGCTTGTCAAACTATAAAGATTAATGACTTAGATTCTCAGAAATCAGTTAATTCTTATTTGTCATGTTTGTTGGTTGCCTACACGCTCTGATATAACCAATAAATGATCGCAGGATTTAGAATGTAACTAATCATTTAAGCATGATGGTTGAAGAGGCCAGAAATGTGGCTTATGAAAGATAGAAATTTGGAAGAAAAGTTAGGGTGGTAAAGTTCTGCTCAGGACAAGATGATGATGACTACTTGGTACATAAACGTGTTATTTACTTCTTTCTTTTATTTAACTTTCTTGATCAACTTCTCAGTTTTTATCAATCTCTGAACATCGGGTGGTTTTTTTATCATTAAATTTTAATTAAAAAAATAAAACGACGTCAAATCAAAAGAGATCAAATTTTATGAGTTTCGACAACAGTAATTTCTAGAAATTATTGTTTGCATTTCTCCCCACGTTTTCTTTTGTTGATGTTCTTTGCTGGCGTCTAAGCTAGACGTATCTGTTTCTCACAGTTTTCTTTTGTTGAAGTTCTTTGCTGGCGTCTAAGCTAGCCGTATTTGTTTCTCACAGTTTTCTTTGTTGAAGTTCTTTGCTGGCGTCTAAGCTAGACGTATTTGTTTCTCACAGTTTTCTACCCCCATGTTTAAACTTATTTGATACATCTTCTATTTCAATTCTGTAAAGTTTTTATTTATTAATAAAAAACAGCTTAATTCAAAACATAACTTCAATTAAAGTTGCAGCTATTCGTTTACTTCAAAACATAACTTCAAATAAAGTTGCATCTATTCGTTTACTTCAAAACATAACTTCAATTAAAGTTGCATCTATTCGTTTATTTCAAAACGTAACTTCAATTAAAGTTGCATCTATTTGTTTACTTCAAAACGTAACTTCAATTAAAGTTGCATCTATTTGTTTACTTCAAAACGTAACTTCAATTAAAGTTGCATCTATTTGTTACCTTTAAAACATAACTTCAATTAAAGTTGCATCTATTCGTTGACTTCAATTAAAGTTGCATCTATTCGTTGAGTTCAATTAAAGTTGCATTTCCTATTCGTTGAGTTCAATTAAAGTTGCATTTCCTATTCGTTGACTTCAATTAAAGTTGCATCTATTCGTTGACTTCAATTAAAGTTGCATCTATTCGTTGAGTTCAATTAAAGTTGCATCTATTCGTTGAGTTCAATTAAAGTTGCATTTCCTATTCGTTGTGTTCAATTAAAGTTGCATCTATTTGTTTTCTTCAAAACGTAACTTCAATTAAAGTTGCATCTATTTGTTTACTTCAAAACGTAACTTCAATTAAAGTTGCATCTATTTGTTTACTTCAAAACGTAACTTCAATTAAAGTTGCATCTATTTGTTTACTTCAAAACGTAACTTCAATTAAAGTTGCATCTATTTGTTTACTTCAAAACGTAACTTCAATTAAAGTTGCATCTATTTGTTTACTTCAAAACATAACTTCAATTACAGTTGCATTTCCTATTCGTTGAGTTCAATTAAAGTTGCATTTCCTATTCGTTGACTTCAATTAAAGTTGCATCTATTTGTTTACTTCAAAACGTAACTTCAATTAAAGTTGCATCTATTTGTTTACTTCAAAACGTAACTTCAATTAAAGTTGCATCTATTTGTTTACTTCAAAACGTAACTTCAATTAAAGTTGCATCTATTTGTTTACTTCAAAACGTAACTTCAATTAAAGTTGCATCTATTTGTTTACTTCAAAACGTAACTTCAATTAAAGTTGCATCTATTTGTTTACTTCAAAACGTAACTTCAATTAAAGTTGCATCTATTTGTTTACTTCAAAACGTAACTTCAATTAAAGTTGCATCTATTTGTTTACTTCAAAACGTAACTTCAATTAAAGTTGCATCTATTTGTTTACTTCAAAACGTAACTTCAATTAAAGTTGCATCTATTTGTTTACTTCAAAACGTAACTTCAATTAAAGTTGCATCTATTTGTTTACTTCAAAACGTAACTTCAATTAAAGTTGCATCTATTTGTTTACTTCAAAACATAACTTCAATTAAAGTTGCATCTATTTGTTTACTTCAAAACGTAACTTCAATTAAAGTTGCATCTATTTGTTTACTTCAAAACGTAACTTCAATTAAAGTTGCATCTATTTGTTTACTTCAAAACGTAACTTCAATTAAAGTTGCATCTATTTGTTTACTTCAAAACATAACTTCAATTAAAGTTGCATCTATTTGTTTACTTCAAAACGTAACTTCAATTAAAGTTGCATCTATTTGTTTACTTCAAAACATAACTTCAATTAAAGTTGCATCTATTTGTTTACTTCAAAACGTAACTTCAATTAAAGTTGCATCTATTTGTTTACTTCAAAACGTAACTTCAATTAAAGTTGCATCTATTTGTTTACTTCAAAACGTAACTTCAATTAAAGTTGCATCTATTTGTTTACTTCAAAACGTAACTTCAATTAAAGTTGCATCTATTTGTTTACTTCAAAACGTAACTTCAATTAAAGTTGCATCTATTTGTTTACTTCAAAACGTAACTTCAATTAAAGTTGCATCTATTTGTTTACTTCAAAACGTAACTTCAATTAAAGTTGCATCTATTTGTTTACTTCAAAACGTAACTTCAATTAAAGTTGCATCTATTTGTTTACTTCAAAACGTAACTTCAATTAAAGTTGCATCTATTTGTTTACTTCAAAACGTAACTTCAATTAAAGTTGCATCTATTTGTTTATTCTAAAACATAACTTCAATTAAAGTTGCATCTATTTGTTTACTTCAAAACGTAACTTCAATTAAAGTTGCATCTATTTGTTTACTTCAAAACGTAACTTCAATTAAAGTTGCATCTATTTGTTTACTTCAAAACGTAACTTCAATTAAAGTTGCATCTATTTGTTTACTTCAAAACATAACTTCAATTAAAGTTGCATCTATTTGTTTACTTCAAAACGTAACTTCAATTAAAGTTGCATCTATTTGTTTACTTCAAAACGTAACTTCAATTAAAGTTGCATCTATTTGTTTACTTCAAAACGTAACTTCAATTAAAGTTGCATCTATTTGTTTACTTCAAAACGTAACTTCAATTAAAGTTGCATCTATTTGTTTACTTCAAAACGTAACTTCAATTAAAGTTGCATCTATTTGTTTACTTCAAAACGTAACTTCAATTAAAGTTGCATCTATTTGTTTACTTCAAAACGTAACTTCAATTAAAGTTGCATCTATTTGTTTACTTCAAAACGTAACTTCAATTAAAGTTGCATCTATTTGTTTACTTCAAAACGTAACTTCAATTAAAGTTGCATCTATTTGTTTACTTCAAAACGTAACTTCAATTAAAGTTGCATCTATTTGTTTACTTCAAAACGTAACTTCAATTAAAGTTGCATCTATTTGTTTACTTCAAAACGTAACTTCAATTAAAGTTGCATCTATTTGTTTACTTCAAAACGTAACTTCAATTAAAGTTGCATCTATTTGTTTACTTCAAAACGTAACTTCAATTAAAGTTGCATCTATTTGTTTACTTCAAAACGTAACTTCAATTAAAGTTGCATCTATTTGTTTACTTCAAAACGTAACTTCAATTAAAGTTGCATCTATTTGTTTACTTCAAAACGTAACTTCAATTAAAGTTGCATCTATTTGTTTACTTCAAAACGTAACTTCAATTAAAGTTGCATCTATTTGTTTACTTCAAAACATAACTTCAATTAAAGTTGCATCTATTCGTTGACTTCAATTAAAGTTGCATCTATTCGTTGACTTCAATTAAAGTTGCATCTATTCGTTGAGTTCAATTAAAGGTTGCATTTCCTATTGGTTGAGTTCAAGTTTGATTGATAATAGAATAGACGCTACAGCAAACTTATTCTTCTTCTTCTTTAAAATCTCTATATCGACCACTTGTTAACCATTCTTTGTGGTTTGTATGTGATCCGAGCCTAAGAGCGATTGTAGGTTTTGTCAGTTATGAGCCTACAAGTAATGGTGAAACACATAAAACAAAGTACCGTAGTCTTACAAAATACAAAAATAATAACAATACACAGCAACGTTTCGATCAAAAGCTCTTTATCAATGTTTCACCATTACTTCATAGTTTTACTACAGTTCTCTTCTATATCGATAATACTATACGCCTACAAGTAGGTCAGCACATCCGATTTCTGCGCTGCTTTTTATTCACTAGTGTAGTTTCCAGACCCTTCCTCAGTTGTCTCTTACCAAATTCCTTGTAGGTCACGGTATTACTATTCTTTGCTCCCCATGAGAGCACCGACAACACACTAGCGGTTACTGCATTCACGAAAATGTATTCGATGTCATTTCTGGATGTCAGATATTTATTGAAAGTATCGACAACGTAATCGGACGGATTAGGTTAATGCGTCAGAGTTTTTATATCTACTCGGACACAAGAAGGTCGTGAGTTCAATCCCATACTCGACGTTCCATACGTAAGGAAAGGAATTGGTCCTTCTACTTCCTGCACACTAGTGACTAGAAATATGAAGTCACAAACACTTCATACCAACAGTCTGACAAACACTTCATACCAACAGTCTGACAAACACTTCATACCAACAGTCTGACAAACATTTCATACCAACAGTCTGACAAACACTTCATACCAACAGTCTGACAAACACTTCATACCAACAGTCTGACAAACACTTCATACCAACAGTCTGACAAACACTTCATACCAACAGTATGACAAACACTTCATACCAACAGTCTGACAAACACTTCATACCAACAGTCTGACAAGGCTACATGAATTATAAAGATAATTATAATAACAGAAAGTACTTCTGTGTCAAAGACAATTAGAAAGAAGTATTTTCGAAAAAGACAATTATTTTTTTTTCCGTATCCAGAAGCGCTTCAGCTTTTCAGCTCTTTGGTTTCTTTGCCACGAACACCGTAAATTTGGAGAACCTGTGACTTTTCTGCCAGCCCTAGGAATTGAACCGCACTCACAGGGGATTTCACCGTCGTCCAACGCGCTACGAACACGCTAGACGGGCGGGCAAAAACAATTATTGAGGAAGGTACTTCTACTAAAAGTCACTTACTAAGGAAGGTACTTCTGGAAAAGACAATTATTAAGGAAGGTACTTCTGGAAAAGACAATTATTAAGAAAGGTACTTCTGGAAAAGACAATTATTAAGGAAGGTACTTCTGCTAAAAGACAATTATTGAGGAAGGTACTTCTGGAAAACAAGATTGAGGAAGGTACTTCTGCTAAAAGATAATTATTGAGGAAGGTACTTTGGAAAAACAAGTATTGAGGAAGGTACTTGGAAAAGACAATTATTAAGAAAGGTACTTGAAAAGACAATTATTAAGGAAGGTACTTCTGCTAAAAGACAATTATTGAGGAAGGTACTTCTGGAAAAAACAAGTATTGAGGAAGGTACTTCTGCTAAAAGATAATTATTGAGGAAGGTACTTCTGGAAAAAACAAGTATTGAGGAAGGTACTTCTGGAAAAGACACTTATAAAGGAAGGTACTTCTGGAAAAGACAATTATTAAGGAAGGTACTTCTGCTAAAAGACAATTATTGAGGAAGGTACTTCTGGAAAAAACAAGTATTGAGGAAGGTACTTCTGCTAAAAGATAATTATTGAGGAAGGTACTTCGGGAAAAACAAGTATTGAGGAAGGTACTTCTGGAAAAGACACTTATAAAGGAAGATACTTCTGCTACAAGACAATTATTAAAAATGTACTTTGGAAAAGACACTTATTAAGGAAGGTGCTTCTGAAAAGACAATTATTGAGGAAGGTACTTCTGAAAAGACACTTATAAAGGAAGATACTTGCTACAGGACAATTATTAAAAAATGTACTTCTGGAAAAGACACTTATTAAGGAAGGTGCTTCTGGAAAAGACAATTATTGAGGAAGGTACTTCTGGAAAAGACACTTATTGAGGAAGGTACTTCTGCTAAAAGACACTTATTAAGGATGATCCTGCTGATAAAAAAAAAGAATTTTGAAGGAAGATATTGAAAGATAACCGAGAAATAAAAGAGGAAGTAAAAGTTTGATACAGGATATGATAAATAAATTGAGCATGACAGCAACGGTAAAAGATGGCATTGCCCATGTTAGCAATCCCAAAGTAATATTATGATGTAAAGTACATCACAGTACATGCTACTAGATGCTAATGATGAAACTATTCTCTTTGCTTCAAGTTTATCCCAGTTACTAACAATCTATTATGACGTATAAGTTTTTCGTCTGTATCATGTTCATTTTTCCATGTCATAAGACTTATCAGAACTACGTTATATATTTATGAATGAATCTCTTGACAACGTCTGTCCATGACGTGTAAGTCGGTCAATTACATGTTATCTCTACTCATGTTGAAAGACTAAGATTGAGATCGTCTGTAATCACGCCCATTTTATTAAAGTTTAAATCTACATAAAAATATCCAGCGAGTAGTATATTTTTTCTAAAAGAATTTTTAGTCATCCTTTTATCAGAAGAGAAAAAATGGAAAATATGAACAGTTTTTAATATCTCGGTTCGCTGCTAACAGCAGCTGAACAAACAAAACCTTACAAAATATGAACAACTAAAAACAGTATAACATACAAATGATAGGAAATTAAAGATCAGAATACTAAGAACATGCATATTCCCAGTGACAACATATGGGTGTGAAGCATGGCCATTTAACAAAGCAGTGGAAAAACATATTTATGCTTTTGAGTACAAGTTTAGTTTAGTTTAGTTTAGTCGTCGGATCATCATCACTGCACGTCGAAAAAATTAGTCCATAAGTGCTCCAATCTCTCCCTCAGTATGTCCCTCAGCGTGTGGCGACTAACAACACCGGTTCTTTGTTGGTTTACAATTCTTCTTTGTCTGCCAGCATAGCGTTCTTGTCGATCTACACCACACTTAACTTTGAGTTCTTGCAATCTGGTTAGAGTTGTAGATTCACAGATATTACGTAAATCATGTACACGTCCTCTCTCCCTTAGGGAATTTATAATATCAGCCTGATCCATTGCTCGCCCACTTTGTACAGCAGCCATACCTGCAAGCCTACCTGCACGTTCATTCCCCCTTACACCTGCATTCTCTGGCACAAAAATAAAAGTGATCTTTGTCAGCTTAGACATCCTCAGCGACTCCATCCAATGTCTCCTAGCCCATCCTGTTTCAATCTTCCTGATCATACTCATGAGTACAAGTGTTATAGAAGAGTCCTCCGTTTATCATGGACAGAGAAGAGAACAAATAGATCTATCCAGAAAGAACTCAAAATCAAAGAAATCTGGCTGATGCTACAAATAAGAATGAGAAAATTGAAGTATTTTGGATATATAGAGAGACATTAAAACCTTCAAGTAAAGAATCAGTGTTTCATGTAGTTGAACCTCGTACTCTGCGCTCCCCGAAAATGTTTGTCCCAAGCTGGACTCGAACTTTGGAATTTTGAGCGCAGTGCGTTATCAACTTTTCTATCAGCAACCCAGTGTCAGATGTTGAATTTTTACCTGAATATAAAGATAAATGAGAAACTTTATCAAGCAGAAATGACAAGTTAAATAATGACATTCAAATGCTCGTCGATTTCAAAGAAATTCTTTGTCTTGAAGTCAACCACGTTCAAAATGCGACGTCTAATTATATTTTAATGTTGATTAGAATTTTGTTTATTTTGTTTACAAATTTCTTCTAATTAGAATTTAGTATTTTGTTTTGTTCTGACTTGCAAAATATAGATATTTGTTTCAAGGTACAAGTTTCAGTTTTTGGGCATCTTTTATATATGTGATATGTGAACTGTGTAAGATATAAGCTGTGTAAGATGTGATATGTGTAAAATGTGATATGTGAGCTGTGTAAGATATAAGCTGTGTAAGATGTGATATGGGAAATGTGATTGAGCTGTGTAAGATATAAGCTGTGTAAGATGTGATGTGTAAAATGTGATATGTGAGCTGTGTAAATGTGATGTGTGAGCTGTGTAAGATGTAAGCTGTGTAAGATGTAAGCTGTGTAAGATGTGATACGTGAACTGTGTAAGATGTAAGCTGTGTAAGATGTGATACGTGAACTGTGTAAGATGTAAGCTGTGTAAGATGTAATACGTGAGCTGTGTAAGATGTGAGCTGTGTAAGATGTGATATGTGAGCTGTGTAAGAGGTAAGCTGTGTAAGATGTGATATGTAAGCTGTGTAAGATGTGATATGTGAGCTGTGTAAGATGTAAGCTGTGTAAGATGTGAGCTGTGTAAGATGTGATATGTGAGCTGTGTAAGATGTGATATGGGAGCTGTGTAAGATGTACGCTGTAAGCTGTGTAAGATGTAAGCTGTGTAAGATGTGAGCTGTGTAAGATATAAGCTGTGTAAGATGTGATATGTGTAAAATGTGATATGTGAGCTGTGTAAGATGTGATATGTGAGCTGTGTAAGATGTAAGCTGTGTAAGATGTAAGCTGTGTAAGATGTGATACGTGAACTGTGTAAGATGTAAGCTGTGTAAGATGTAATACGTGAGCTGTGTAAGATGTAAGCTGTGTAAGATGTAAGCTGTGTGAGATGTAAACTGTGTAAGATGTAGCTGTCTAAGATGTAAGCTGTGTAAGATGTAAGCTGTAAGACGTGATACTGAGCTGTGTAAGATGTAAACTGTAAGATGTATATGTGAGCTGTAAGATGTAAGCTGTGTAAGATGTGAGCTGTGTAAGATGTAAGCTGTGTAAGATGTAAGCTGTGTAAGATGTAAGCTGTGTAAGATGTGATATGGGAGCTGTGTAAGTGTTAAGCTGTGTAAGATGTAATACGTGAGCTGTGTAAGATGTAAGCTGTGTAAGATGTAAGCTGTGTAAGATGTGATACGTGAGCGTGTAAATGTAAGATGTGTAAGATGTGGGCTGTATAAGTTGTAAGTTGTGTAAGATGTGATACGTGTGCTGTGTAAGATGTAAACTGTGTAAGATGTAAGCTGTGTAATATGTGATATGTGAGCTGTGTAAGATGTGATATATGAGCTGTGTAAGATGTGATATGTGAGCTGTGTAAGATGTGATATGTGAGCTGTGTAAGATGTGATATGTGAGCTGTGTAAGATGTGATATGTGAGCTGTGTAAGATGTGATATGGGAGCTGTGTAAGATGTCTCTCTTCTTCTTCTTTGCGTTCGGTTTCGTATGCTCTTCTAAACCATGAGATGGGTAGCCTCTATGTAGCTGCATGTCGGAGTTCCTCGAGAGTTCCCCATATCTTGCTCTGTTAGATCTGTTCATGCGGCCATGTTTCGTTTTGTTGGTGTATATACGAAGAGTATTACTGCAAGATGTGCTCTGGAGTCTGTGTTTCTGTCTTGCATGCACACTGTGCATTTTGAGCGTGCTTTATTCTGTGCATGTGATGGTTGAGTCTGCAGTGACCTGTTCTGAGGCGAAATATTGATGTGTGCTGTTCTGTTTAGTCTGCTGATAGGATTCTGTGGGTGTGTACTGGGGGTGTGTACTGTGGGCTTGTTGCCTCTAAGTCAAGTTGACTTCATTTCATTAGTTATATGCCCGATTTCAGTTTCAACATTCGTAGTTATCGACACATGACTCTGTCCACTTCTTCAAACATTCATCTAGTTATGCGACACATGACTCTGTCCACTTTCAAACATTCATCTAGTTATCGACACATGACTCTGTCCCACTCTTCAAACATTCATCTAGTTACAGCGACCATGACTCTGCCCAAACTTCTTCAAACATTCATCTAGTTATGACGACACATGACTCTGTCCCACTCTTTCAAACATTCATCTAGTTATACGACACATGACTCTGTCCCACTCTTCAAACATTCATCTAGTTATACGACACATGACTCTGTCCCGCTCTTCAAACATTCATCTAGTTATACGACACATGACTCTGTCCCGCTCTTCAAACATTCATCTAGTTATACGACACATGACTCTGTCCCGCTCTTCAAACATTCATCTAGTTATACGACACATGACTCTGTCCCGCTCTTCAAACATTCATCTAGTTATACGACACATGACTCTGTCCCGCTCTTCAAACATTCATCTAGTTATACGACACATGACTCTGTCCCACTTTTCAGACATTCATCTAGTTATACGACACATGACTCTGTCCCACTCTTCAAACATTCATCTAGTTATACGACACATGACTCTGTCCCGCTCTTCAAACATTCATCTAGTTATACGACACATGACTCTGTCCCACTCTTCAAACATTCATCTAGTTATACGACACATGACTCTGTCCCACTCTTCAAACATTCATCTAGTTATACGACACATGACTCTGTCCCACTCTTCAAACATTCATCTAGTTATACGACACATGACTCTGTCCCACTCTTCAAACATTCATCTAGTTATACGACACATGACTTTGTCCCATTCTTCAAACATTCATCTAGTTATACGACACATGACTCTGTCCCACTCTTCAAACATTCATCTAGTTATACGACACATGACTCTGTCCCACTCTTCAAACATTCATCTAGTTATACGACACATGACTCTGTCCCACTCTTCAAACATTCATCTAGTTATACGACACATGACTCTGTCCAATCTTCAAACATTCATCTAGTTATACGACACATGACTCTGTCCCACTCTTCAAACATTCATCTAGTTATACGACACATGACTCTGTCCCTCTCAAACATTCATCTAGTTATACGACACATGACTCTGTCCACTTGTCTCAAACATTCATCTAGTTATCGACACATGACTTGTCCCACTCTTCAAACATTCATCTAGTTATCGACACATGACTCTGTCCACTCTTCAAACATTCATCTAGTTATACGACACATGACTCTGTCCACTTCAAACATTCATCTAGTTATACGACACATGACTCTGTCCCACTCTTCAAACATTCATCTAGTTATACGACACATGACTCTGTCCGATCTCTCAAACATTCATCTAGTTATACGACACATGACTCTGTCACTACTTCAAACATTCATCTAGTTATAGACACATGACTCTGTCCCACTCTAAACATTGATTGTGTTATACCTAGACATGTGATACTCTAAACATTGTATTGATACCTCTAGACATGTGATACTCTAAACATGTGATATGTGATACTCTAGACATGTGATACTCTAAACATGTGATATGTGATACTCTAGACATGTGATACTCTAAACATGTGATATGTGATACTCTAGACATGTGATACTCTAAACATGTGATATGTGATACTCTAGACATGTGATACTCTAAACATGTGATATGTGATACTCTAGACATGTGATACTCTAGACATGTGATATGTATCTCTAAACATGTGATACTCTAAACATGTGATACTCTAAACATGTGATACTCTAACATGTGATACTCTAGACATGTGATACTCTAAACATGTGATATGTGATACTCTAGACATGTGATACTCTAAACATGTGATATGTGATACTCTAGTCATGTGATATGTGATACTCTAAACATGTGATATGTGATACTCTAGACATATGATATGTGAAATGATCCACCCCCCATCTCCTCCCCAAAAAAACTTTTATGAAAGATGAAAACAATTAACCTGTTGCTGTAATTAAATTGAAGTATTTTGTGTGTGGAAATATATGAAACGGATTCAGCCAATTATGTGCAACAATTTTAAAATATTTTCATCAGAAAATCTTCAGTTCAATAATTTGTTAGTTTAGAAAATACATCAAGTTTTTAATTTCTTAAACCGTATAATATTTTTTTTTAAACATCTGCATTTGTGACGTGATTCTATGACTCATGTCTTTGACATTTCTGATACATTTCTACAGAATTATTCCATTTGAATGTAGAATCGAGCACATTTGATCTTATTTTCTTCTGCCACTCTTGCATTCCATCCTCCCAACTTTCTCCTTCTCATATGAGAAATATGATAACCTTTATTTACTAAATTTCTGCAATTGTTTACTGAATATTCTCAATCTCCAGTAAATTATCTGTGAATGTCAGTGGTATTTCTAATGTACCTCGTTTGCAAGCAAATCTTGGATGTCTTCTGTCTAACTTCTACACATCAATGTAGACCAGGTTTCATGTTGCTAAAATCGTTTGATATTGTGTACGTAATTTTCTCATCAATATCAGTAAAAGTTTTTAACCGGGTTTGATTCCTTAAAATGACGTATACGTGTGCATAAGTGGGCGTCTGTAGCTTAAGTGGTAGTGAGCTTGATCACAATCCAATCGTACCTGGTTCAAACTCCGGGGCAGGCAGTTTGAAAGCAAATTCGTTTCTGTGGGATTTTTACGAAAGGTGAAAATATACCTCACCGTTCAGAAAGCAATGACAAACTACTGAACGTGTAAGTGGTGCCTAGAAAATCGACGACTCGTTTACTGTGGTTGATGGCTACGTCCTGTAAAAAGATATGCCACAAATTTCATTCAAAATGATATAGGTGTTTGTTGTTCTCTACAATATTTTCATTCTTTGTCTTCTTCTGTTGTCGTCACACTGTTACCGGGTTGTTGCTCAATGTTGTAGTTTTCTGTTTTTGTTTTACGCTGCTCTAGTGGCTTGACGTGATAGTTATTTTTGCCTTTGACAGGATTTTGCTATGCAATCTATCCATCTGTTTCTGTGGTGTTCTCTGGGATTCTGTCCTGCTGTTCTGTTGTAGAAGGCTCTGTAGACTGTGGAATTTGGTTGCTGCCAAACCCACTTTATTATATTCTCATTATAAAAATTACAAATATTAAAATTAAGTTCCTACACACATTTTCACTCTCTTTAAAATTCATCGGGTCCTCGCCGGTATACGGAGATCGTGCACTGTCGCTGAGATATGTATGGGTAAAAAAAGAGATCGATGCACACAAAATTGCACACAGAAGTGCACTGTCGCTGAGATATGTATGGGTAAAAAAGAGATCGATGCACACAAAATTGCACACACAAAGTTGCAAACACAGTTGCACGCAAAGTTGCACACAAAGTTGCACACAAAGTTGTACACAAAGTTGCAAACACAGTTGCCCACAAAGTTGCACACAAAGTTGCACACAAAGTTGCAAACACAGTTGCACGCAAAGTTGCACACAAAGTTGCACACAAAGTTGCACACAAAGTTGCACACAAAGTTGCACACAAAGTTGCACACTGAAGTGTATTGATGATGGTCCTATCTATCAATCAATCAATCTCCCATTATTACTAACTATATATTCCCCCTGCCCCCTCCCCTTCCCGCCGTGAGAGCATAGGACCTCAACAGTTGTGCTGAATTTTCCTGGTTCCTGTTATCTTCTTTATGACTTCCCAAGATAATCCAATATTATACAGTTCCTCAAGAAGACACCGTCTCCAGATCTGTTTAGTCTTTGTAGCTTAGTCTTCAAAATCTTCTACTGTCAAGTGTACTGTTACCTGCTCAACTTAAACACATCACCTACATTTTATCGTTCATCTCCGATACTACTAGGAAATCGATCAACTCTACATTAATACCAGCGATCTCTGGGCAAATATTCCGATCGTTTCACGCGGGGAACGAACCAAATATTTTTAGAGCGAGAGGCGAATACCCTACCCCCATCGATACCACCGAGGTATAAGTGTATATTTGAAATATGATTACAATAATCGCTCTATACATTAGTTGTCTATATCTTCCTTGCTGCGTTGTCTTGTTATCTTATTGTCTAATATTTTAGTTCCTTCTTCCTTTCATCATCTTCTCTCATCTTATTCAATTACTAACTAACTTTTTCTACATATATCTGTGTCCTTGCATTTTTGGGTTGTTTTGTTTTTGCTGTTTAGTTTTGTAGTTTCCAGATACGCTTAGAAGTTGTTTAGTCACGCCATCATCCAATATCTTTGTAACATTTTTTTCCCAATATTTGTATTTCTTTTGTTTCATTATTTCTATTTGAATGTTTTACGGCTGACATATTTGAGTGTTTCACGGCTGACATATTTGAGTGTTTTACTGCTGACATATTTGAGTGTTTTACGGCTGACATATTTGAGTGTTTTACGGCTGACATATTTGAGTGTTTCACGGCTGACATATTTGAGTGTTTTACGGCTGACATATTTGAGTGTTTTACGGCTGACATATTTGAGTGTTTTACTGCTGACATATTTGAGTGTTTTACGGCTGACATATTTGAGTGTTTTACGGCTGACATATTTGCTAAGCTGTTAGTGATCGAGAATCAATGGTGGCACATTGTGCTAAAATATATCGTATCAATTCTTTTTTTTTTCTTTCCAATCCAGAAGCACTTGAGCTTTTCAACTCTTCGGCTCGGTGCCATGGACATCGTAACCCTTTGGTTCGGTGCCACGAACACCGTAAATCTGGGGAATCTGTGGCTTTTTCTGCCGCCGCGGAATTTAACCCGCACTCACAGAGGGCTTGTCACCCGCAGTCAAACGAACTACGAACACGCTGGACAGGCGGGCATGGTATCTATTAAATATAGAGTTTTTTGTCTATAATACTCGTATTTCTAGAAATTAAAATAAACGTAGAAGATAATATACGTTGCTCAGTCGGCATACTATTTCATTGGTTTTTTTCCGATCGGGGTCTATGAATTCAGGCGTAGTCTTGGCGCCTAATATGGCACTTCTGACTGATTTTTGCATGAAGGCTTGATTTCCATATTATCAGTGTCCTTCACCATTCAGGCAAGCCTTACTTCGACTTCTGAGATATTTGTAATGAGATCTTCAAGCAAATGATCAGGTAACATGTAGTGCACAACGACATTATTTGAAGCCCAAGTTGGTCTAGATCCCCAAACTTAGCAAGGCATGCGTTACTAGAGAAGCAGGTTATCGATTTCGTTATCGGGACCCCCGTTCTCTCGCTATGAAGTCAGACGCAGCCATGTCGTTATCGTGGTCTCGTTCTCTCACTATGAAGTCAGGCGCAGCCATGTCGTTATCGTGGCCTCGTTCTCTCACTATGAAGTCAGGCGCAGCCATGTCGTTATAGTGGCCTCTGTTCTCTCTCACTATGAAGTCAGGGTAACCATGTCGTTATCGTGGTCTCGTTCTCTCACTCATGAAGTCAGGGGTAACCATGTCGTTATCGTGGTCTCGTTCTCTCACTATGAAGTCAGGCGCAGCCGTCGTTATCGGGCCTCGTTCTCTCACTATGAAGTCAGGCGTAGCCATGTCGTTATCGTAGCCATGTTCTCTCACTATGAAGTCAGGCGAGCCGTAGTTATCGTGGTCTGTTCTCTCACTATGAAGTCAGGCGCAGCCATGTCGTTATCGTGGTCTCGTTCTCTCACTATGAAGTCAGGCGCAGCCATGTCGTTATCGTGGTCTCGTTCTCTCACTATGAAGTCAGGCGCAGCCATGTCGTTATCGTGGTCTCGTTCTCTCACTATGAAGTCAGGCGCAGCCATGTCGTTATCGTGGTCTCGTTCTCTCACTATGAAGTCAGGCGCAGCCATGTCGTTATCGTGGTCCTGTTCTTCACTATGAAGTCAGGCGTAGCCATGGCATCGAATATGACACATTTGACTGATATTTGCGAGAATACTTTCTTTCCTTCATCACAAATATACCTCACCCTTCAGGCAAGCTTTACTTCGACTTCAGAAGTAATTGTAATCGTGGCCCCCGGCAACATAAGGCTGACTACCTCAGACATAACTGTTTAATGGTGGCTGGTTTTTGTATATGTTTGCATATAGACCTGGAAACAAGAAGGTTATGAGTTCCACACGTGAAGAAAGGAATTGGCCATCCTACCTCCTGATCACTAAAGCCTAGACCCCATACGGTATGAACATGCTACGGGATGTTGTATGTATTAAAGTTGATGGCTTGCTTTCGTTAATAAAAAAGAAAGACAACTTCTCTCAAATCATTTTATCATAGTCAATTTTGTATATCATCAACTGTTCTAAGAAGTGTAACATTTTGTATATCATCAACTGTTCTAAGAAGTGTAACATTTTGTATATCATCAAATGTTCTAAGAAGTGTAACATTTTGTATATCATCAACTGTTCTAAGAAGTGTAACATTTTGTATATCATCAACTGTTCTAAGAAGTGTAACATTTTGTATATCATCAACTGTTCTAAGAAGTGTAACATTTTGTATATCATCAACTGTTCTAAGAAGTGTAACATTTTGTATATCATCAAATGTTCTAAGAAGTGTAACATTTTGTATATAATCAACTGTTCTAAGAAGTCTAACATTTTGTATATCATCAACTGTTCTAAGAAGTCTAACATTTTGTATATCATCAACTGTTCTAAGAAGTCTAACATTTTGTATATCATCAACTGTTCTAAGAAGTCAAACATTTTGTATATCATCAACTGTTCTAAGAAGTGTAGCATTTTGTATATCATCAACTGTTCTAAGAAGTCTAACATTTTGTATATCATCAACTGTTCTAAGAAGTCTAACATTTTGTATATCATCAACTGTTCTAAGAAGTCTAACATTTTGTATATCATCAACTGTTCTAAGAAGTGTAACATTTTGTATATCATCAACTGTTCTAAGAAGTCAAACATTTTGTATATCATCAAATGTTCTAAGAAGTGTAACATTTTGTATATCATCAACTGTTCTAAGAACTGTAACATTTTGTATATCATCAACTGTTCTAGGAAGTGTAACATTTTGTATATCATCAACTGTTCTAAGAAGTCTAACATTTTGTATATCATCAACTGTTCTAAGAAGTCTACCATTTTGTATATCATCAACTGTTCTAAGAAGTCAAACATTTTGTATATCATCAACTGTTCTAAGAAGTGTAACATTTTGTATATCATCAACTGTCCTAAGAAGTCAAACATTTTGTATATCATCAACTGTTCTAAGAAGTCAAACATTTTGTATATCATCAACTGTTCTAAGAACTGTAACATTTTGTATATCATAAACTGTTCTAAGAAGTTCAACATTTTGTATATCATCAACTGTTCTAAGAAGTCTAACATTTTGTATATCATCAACTGTTCTAAGAAGTGTAACATTTTGTATATCATCAACTGTTCTAGGAAGTGTAACATTTTGTATATCATCAACTGTTCTAAGAACTGTAACATTTTGTATATCATCAACTGTTCTAAGAAGTCAAACATTTTGTATATCATCAACTGTTCTAAGAAGTGTAACATTTTGTATATCATCAACTGTTCTAAGAAGTGTAACATTTTGTATATCATCAACTGTTCTAAGAAGTCAAACATTTTGTATATCATCAAATGTTCTAAGAAGTGTAACATTTTGTATATCATCAACTGTTCTAAGAACTGTAACATTTTGTATATCATCAACTGTTCTAAGAAGTGTAACATTTTGTATATCATCAACTGTCCTAAGAAGTCAAACATTTTGTATATCATCAACTGTTCTAAGAAGTCAAACATTTTGTATATCATCAACTGTTCTAAGAACTGTAACATTTTGTATATCATAAACTGTTCTAAGAAGTCAAACATTTTGTATATCATCAACTGTTCTAAGAATAACATTTTGTATATCATCAACTGTTCTAAGAACTGTAACATTTTGTATATCATCAACTGTTCTAGGAAGTCAAACATTTTGTATATCATCAACTGTTCTAAGAATAGTAACATTTTGTATATCATCAACTGTTCTAAGAAGTCAAACATTTTGTATATCATCAACTGTTCTAAGAAGTGTAACATTTTGTATATCATCAACTGTTCTAAGAACTGTAACATTTTGTATATCATAAACTGTTCTAAGAACTGTAACATTTTGTATATCATCAACTGTTCTAAGAAGTGTAACATTTTGTATATCATCAACTGTTCTAAGAAGTCTAACATTTTGTATATCATCAACTGTTCTAAGAAGTCAAACATTTTGTATATCATCAGCTGTTCTAAGAATAGTAACATTTTGTATATCATCAACTGTTCTAAGAATAGTAACATTTTGTATATCATCAACTGTTCTAAGAACTGTAACATTTTGTATATCATCAACTGTTCTAGGAAGTGTAACATTTTGTATATCATCAACTGTTCTAAGAAGTGTAACATTTTGTATATCATAAACTGTTCTAAGAAGTGTAACATTTTGTATATCATCAACTGTTCTAGGAAGTGTAACATTTTGTATATCATCAACTATTCTAAGAAGTGTAACATTTTGTATATCATCAACTGTTCTAAGAAGTCAAACATTTTGTATATCATCAACTGTTCTAGGAAGTGTAACATTTTGTATATCATCAACTGTTCTAAGAACTGTAACATTTTGTATATCATCAACTGTTCTAAGAAGTGTAACATTTTGTATATCATCAACTGTTCTAAGAAGTCAAACATTTTGTATATCATCAACTGTTCTAGGAAGTGTAACATTTTGTATATCATCAACTGTTCTAAGAAGTCAAACATTTTGTATATCATCAACTGTTCTAAGAAGTGTAACATTTTGTATATCATCAACTGTTCTAAGAAGTGTAACATTTTGTATATCATAAACTGTTCTAAGAAGTGTAACATTTTGTATATCATCAACTGTTCTAAGAAGTCAAACATTTTGTATATCATCAAATGTTCTAAGAAGTGTAACATTTTGTATATCATCAACTGTTCTAAGAAGTGTAACATTTTGTATATCATCAACTGTTCTAAGAAGTCAAACATTTTGTATATCATCAAATGTTCTAAGAAGTCTAACATTTTGTATATCATCAAATGTTCTAAGAACTGTAACATTTTGTATATCATAAACTGTTCTAAGAAGTCAAACATTTTGTATATCATCAACTGTTCTAAGAAGTCAAACATTTTGTATATCATCAACTGTTCTAAGAAGTCAAACATTTTGTATATCATCAACTGTTCTAAGAAGTCAAACATTTTGTATATCATCAACTGTTCTAAGAAGTGTAACATTTTGTATATCATCAACTGTTCTAAGAAGTGTAACATTTTGTATATCATCAACTGTTCTAAGAAGTCTAACATTTTGTATATCATCAACTGTTCTAAGAAGTGTAACATTTTGTATATCATCAACTGTTCTAAGAAGTCTAACATTTTGTATATCATCAACTGTTCTAAGAAGTGTAACATTTTGTATATCATCAACTGTTCTAAGAAGTCAAACATTTTGTATATCATCAACTGTTCTAAGAAGTCAAAAATTTGGTATATCATCAACTGTTCTAAGAACTGTAACATTTTGTATATCATCAACTGTTCTAAGAACTGTAACATTTTGTATATCATCAACTGTTCTAAGAAGTCAAACATTTTGTATATCATCAGCTGTTCTAAGAAGTCAAACGATGAGAGATATCGTCCCATCTAATCTGCTTCGTCTAGGACAGGCCAAATTTTGTGAAGTCTTCAGACTAAAAAATAGTTTATTCGTGGACAGGATTTCCTTCCGGGTCTGGCTTCCTTAAATTAGAAGTAGACAAATCAAATATTTGGAGTAATAAGATGAGACTGATCAATTAAATCAAATCAAAAAGGCAAATGGCACCAATTTTCAAATTCCAACACGTCATCATTAACACTAAAAGAACATTGGACAAAACAATCTTCTTCCCACATTATTTTTATGTAGGAATATTATTTGAAATCTTTTTCTAATTAATTTTGTCCGGGAAGCGGCTTTCCAGCCTGCTATTCTCGATTTTGAACTATCAAGGTTTCTTTTACGTGCTCAAATTGAACACGGGACCTCCGTTTTATCGTCCGTCTCCGATAAGACTAGGAACTCGATCTCACCTACAATGAGATCAGGGATCTCTGAAAAAATATCTGGATGGCTCCAAAAAGAAGCGAACCGGGTACCTTTAACACGAGAGGCGAGCACCTAACCTCTACCCCACAGAGACTCCCTTCAAAATTACATCGGGACCCTCGCATGTGCTACGGAGTGCGTGCACTGCAGCTGAGATCTTCCTGTGTAAGTAAGAGATCGGAGCACAAATGGCTACTCACCGAAGTGCAATTATGATGGTCCTATCAAACAACGAATCCCTACATTATGCTATCAGTGCCAAACTTGGACACTGACATCAAATGATAGAAGAAAACTAGTCACAACAAAGATGAAGTGTCAACGAAGAATGCCGAGAGTATATCAAGAAGAGACCGGTTTAGAAATGAAGACATCAGGAAAATAGTGGGTACAAAATCAGTACTAAACTTCATCAAGAAACAACCAATTAAATTGTTCGGCTACATAAGCTGATTACCAACAGACAGTGCGCACCAAAAAGCAGTGCTACTATAGTCTGTCCATTAATTCGTGAGCACGTTTGAAATTGATTTTCTCGAAAACTGCCTGTTGGATCTCAGTGATTTTTTGCATGCAGCCTTAGACTTTCCATGACGCTAAAATAAAGCTAACCAGTAGTCCGTAGATGCTACGGATTTTGCACATCGGCGAATTCCTTTGATCTTTTATGACAATTGCAAATACGGGGCTCAAATTTTAGATTTTACAGTAATCCCTAGAATTTGTCCATGTCAATTCTATTCATAGGTGTATCTCCATATTAACTTGATAGGTCAAGTAATTAAGTGTGTTGCCCTTTATGTGCAATCGTGAACTTGGATACAATATGCAACAGTTAGTCCTCCCTTCGGTCACCATTAGACCCCAGGGTGTCTTAACTTCACCACAAATTGTATGATGGTAGACGCATTTGGATATGGAAATGTATACGTTGCTATTTCTCAGTCTGTAATCAAAATATGATTTGTATCATCCCGATCTGACGATTCCATGAGGTTGATAATTGTTACTGGCTGGACAAATTGTAATCCATCTCGGTGCCAGTACTCGTCTTCCTCTCGGAGCACATGTTCAACACACTTCTTCCAGAACTGCATGTCTATCATTGAGAGGGACTCACGTGTCAGAACTTCAACATCACACATTTTAAACGTCCTGTTCTGTTCGGCAACTTGCCCTTTTACTTTAGCCCAGACAAGCTCTATCGGATTGAGGTGAGTATGATATGGAGGTAGTCGCAAAGACGTGTGGCCGTATTCCGCAATGATTTTGTCAATATGAAACACCTTTGTCTTATTTGTCATCCTCACCAGATGCAACAACTCGGGTTTCAAATATGTATCATCGAAGCTGACATTTTCCTTAGCAAGCCAAGTCCTAATTTGATCTTTTGTATTTGATGCAGTTGGTACTTTGTCTTCCGCTGATACTGCGTTGTGATAGGATGCATTATCCATTACCAAGCATGATGGTCTGTTTAGAATTGGAAGTAGATCTTTCTCCATCCAGTGCCTGAAAATATGTCCATTCATTTCTGTGTGGTAGTCCCTACCGTCGGTACTTTTTGATTGGAAAATAAGTCCAGCGTCATGGACAAGACCTTCTTCACTGCTTCCTGCATGTGTTAGTATAATACGCTGGCCTTTGCTGCTTGGTATTTTTCTTTCTGTTCACCGTCTACTGATTGCCATTCTTTAGCATTGGTGTGGTGAGCATTGACCCAGGATTCGTCCAAATATACAATATCATAGCCTTGCCTCCGCCGCTCACGGATCTGCCTCAGGTATTTACTTCGGGCAGCAATTAAATGTGGCTTTTCACAAATAATATTCCTGCCGCCTATAGTTTTTCTGAAGGTGAAGCCGACGGCTCTTACAATTTTCCATAGAGTACTTTTAGAAATGAGAGCCGCGGTAGCGTAGTTGTTAGTGAACTCGCTTCTCAAGGCTGGTGGTCCGGGTTCAGCTCCCCTAGTGGGCGTGGAATTTTTCCCGGACCGCGACGGCTCTCAGGTCGACCCAGCCTCAACTGGGTACCAGACATGCTCTGGGAAGTAAAGGCGGCAGGTGTGATGCTGACCACATCACCCATCGCGTGCCGACGGTCAATGAAAATACAGGCCTAACACTGTATTGCCCTATATACCCAAGGTATGAAAGGGTTCCTTTACTTTTACTTACTTACTTTTAGAAATGTCTATGCTGCAATCTAATTGCAGTTTTAATTTCAGTTTCCTGAGAGTAACAAGTTGATTTGTTGCAAACATTTTCAAGAGCTCCGTCTTATGACATCTATGTCAAAGTCGTCAATTGTTCTTTTCCTTCCTTGCTTGACATTAGTGCACTTTGTATCCTATTTAATCCATCGGGAAAAGATTCTCTATTCAGACCAAGCGCCAGTTGCGTTCGTTTCTCAGGGTATGAATATCGCAATATAGATGACCTCTCTTAGATTCCCTACGGAAGTGTTGGTATAGTAAAACTGTAACCTTCTGCATTGTTATAAATGTGCACTTCAGACTCATTATGAATGTGATATCAATGTCAGTTTTGATAAGCCAACAAATATGATACAATAGCTTATACAAATAGGAGATACACCTATAACTATACAACGGTATCCCAATTATAACGTCATATGCTTTCCGTGTTCAAAGTCGACTGGGTTAGGTGCACGGGAATTCCCGTGAAATTGTTGTTTACTCACGATATTTCAATGTTACCATAATGTATTTTTAGAACAACGCGTCTGTGTACCGTAGATCTGTTACTATTGTGTACAATCCGGTGAGGTTGATTTTAATATAACTTGAAGAAGAAATATTTCAAACTACATCAAATTTTCTTGGAAAAAATATTTCTCTAGCGTCATGGATATTCTAAGGCTGCTTGCAAAAATCACTGAGATCCAACAGGTAGTTTTCGAGAAAATCAATTCAAACGTGCTCACGAATTAATGGACAGACTATACTAGGCTAATCCGGCGCTGTCAGTGTCTCTTCCTGAGCTCTTTCTCTACTGGTATCTGCTTAGTTCTATCTCTGAGTTCCTCGTTTGTAATCTTACCATACCATCTCAGTACCTCTATTCTAAATAAGCATCCACTATGAAGGTCTTGTCATTTTCTGGTTGTTTCTTTTGTTGTCTTCCATGTTTCCGAGCCATAGAACAGCACTAACTTCACATTTGATTGAAAGATTCTCAACTTCGTGTTTGTTTTGATCTCCTTTGACTTCCATATCTTACTCAATGCAACAAAGTTTCCCCTTGCTTTTTGTATTCTTATCTTGAAAACTTTGTTTGTTCCTCCTTCTGTGTCTATGCTGCTACCAAGGTATGCGTATGATTCTACATCCTGTAGAGCTGTTTCCTCCAGCATAATCTGGTTTACATTTACTGCATTTATTCTCATGACCTTGTTCTTTTCCCTGTGTATTTTCAAACCTAGTTGCTGCCACTTATTATTTAGAATATTACTATTATTATTATTACTAATATCATTACTATTATTATTATTATTACTAATATCATTACTATTATTCTGTCATTTTTGTCATTATTACTATTATAAATAACTACAATTTCTCATTTCTTATTTTGAGAACCGGCACCGAACCGCGGGCCGTAGGTCGCCTACCACTGCTCTAGAATAACCACTCATTAACCGCTTTCTGTGATATGCGCCAATGAAAGTAAACACATTCTGCTTTAATTTACGGCGAAGCTCCAATATTTGCACATATTGACTCAGTACATCCAGTTTGTGTAAATGTATACTTGTAACGTCTACATCGATGTCTGAGTCCGAGTTAATTATCAAGGGTGAAGAATATAATATGAAATTAAGCACTGACAAGGCAGAGACAATGATGATAGGCTGGCAGATAGAAACCTTTAAAAACTACCTACAAAATATAGTCATCACACAAACAAGTGAGTTCAAATATATAGAGGCAATTTTGACTTCAAATGGCATCGGTATGATGACGGGGCGCGCAAGGGAAGCAAAGAATAGTACCACTGAAACCTACAAGGCATATCGCAAGAGGTGACTGCGGTAGGGGCATAAGGAAGCTACCCTAGTAAATAAAGAGTTCGCAGAAATCGGATGTTCTAACCTACTTGTGGGCGCATAACTGGCACACCGTACAACCGCTATTATGCTCAGATCACATACAAATCACACAGAGTGGTCAACAAGTGGTCAATATGTAGCTTCCGAAGAAGAAAAAGAAGAATATTGCTTGCACATACAATAACAAATGTGTCAGAAATTTGACTAAACAGCTGCTGTCCATGTTGTCTGTTCTAACACAGACAGCATATTTGACAACGTTCATTGTGACAATTTGGTGCAGTTTTTTCTTGCTACGAGCATTTGCAGTGCACCTCAAAGAGCAATGCTGCTCCGATACAATGGGTACAAAGTAAAAGGCCGGCCACGCAAAAGATGGACCTCAGAGATGACAGAGGCGAAGAAAAATACTATCTACGAAGCGCACACAAGGGTCCGTTTTAGAAATCTCTTTTTGACCTGACGCTGTTTAGTTTTTGACCTGACGCTGTTTAGTTTTTGACCTGACTGACGCTGTTTAGTTTTTGACCTGACGCTGTTTAGTTTTTGACCTGACGCTGTTTAGTTTTTGACCTGACGCTGTTTAGTTTTTGACCCGACGCTGTTTAGTTTTTGACCTGACGCTGTTTAGTTTTTGACCTGACGCTGTTTAGTTTTTGACCTGACGCTGTTTAGTTTTTGACCCGACGCTGTTTAGTTTTTGACCTGACGCTGTTTAGTTTTTGACCTGACGCTGTTTAGTTTTTGACCTGACGCTGTTTAGTTTTTGACCTGACGCTGTTTAGTTTTTGACCTGACGTTGTTTAGTTTTTGACCTGACGCTGTTTAGTTTTTGACCTGACGCTGTTTAGTTTTTGACCTGACGCTGTTTAGTTTTTGACCTGACGCTATTTAGTTTTTGACCTGACGCTATTTAGTTTTTGACCTGACGCTATTTAGTTTTTGACCTGACGCTATTTAGTTTTTGACCTGACGCTATTTAGTTTTTGACCTGACGCTATTTAGTTTTTGACCTGACGCTATTTAGTTTTTGACCTGACGCTGTGAGGCAAACAGGATTGGAGAAAAGAAAAGAAAGACGAGCATTTACTAAATCATG
The DNA here is from genome assembly GCA_020796225.1 of Arion vulgaris. Lineage (NCBI taxonomy): Eukaryota > Metazoa > Mollusca > Gastropoda > Stylommatophora > Arionidae > Arion > Arion vulgaris. The sequence goes on from CM036754.1 coordinate 44,792,397, forward strand.
TCATCATTATCATGTGCCTTACCGGCTCTTAGTAGACGATCATGAATCTCCACAAACTTAGTAGACGATCATGTATCTCTACAAACTTAGTAGGCGATCATGAATCTCCACAAACTTAGTAGGCTATCATGTATCTCTACAAACTTAGTAGGCGATCATGTATCTCTACAAACTTAGTAGGCGATCATGTATCTCCACAAACTTAGTAGACGATCATGTATCTCTACAAACTTAGTAGGCGATCATGAATCTCCACAAACTTAGTAGGCGATCATGTATCTCTACAAACTTAGTAGGCTATCACGTAACTCTACAAACTTAGTAGGCTATCATGTAACTCTACAAACTTAGTAGGCTATCATGTAACTCTACAAACTTAGTAGGCTATCATGAATCTCCACAAACTTAGTAGGCTATCATGTATCTCTACAAACTTAGTAGGCTATCATGTAACTCTACAAACTTAGTAGGCTATCATGTAACTCTACAAACTTAGTAGGCTATCATGTAACTCTACAAACTTAGTAGGCTATCATGTAACTCTACAAACTTAGTAGACTATCATGTAACTCTACAAACTTAGTAGGCTATCATGTAACTCTACAAACTTAGTAGGCTATCATGTAACTCTACAAACTTAGTAGGCTATCATGTAACTCTACAAACTTAGTAGGCTATCATGTAACTCTACAAACTTAGTAGGCTATCATGTATCTCCACAAACTTAGTAGGCTATCATGTAACTCTACAAACTTAGTAGGCTATCATGTAACTCTACAAACTTAGTAGACTATCATGTAACTCTACAAACTTAGTAGGCTATCATGTAACTCTACAAACTTAGTAGGCGATCATGTATCTCCACAAACTTAGTAGACGATCATGTATCTCCACAAACTTAGTAGACTATCATGTATCTCCACAAACTTAGTAGGCTATCATGTATCTCTACAAACTTAGTAGGCGATCATGTATCTCCACAAACTTAGTAGGCTATCATGTATCTCTACAAACTTAGTAGACTATCATGTATCTCCACAAACTTAGTAGGCGATCATGTATCTCCACAAACTTAGTAGGCGATCATGTATCTCTACAAACTTAGTAGGCTATCATGTAACTCTACAAACTTAGTAGGCTATCATGTAACTCTACAAACTTAGTAGACTATCATGTAACTCTACAAACTTAGTAGGCTATCATGTAACTCTACAAACTTAGTAGGCTATCATGAATCTCCACAAACTTAGTAGGCTATCTGTATCTCCACAAACTTAGTAGGCGATCATGTATCTCCACAAACTTAGTAGACGATCATGTATCTCCACAAACTTAGTAGACTATCATGTATCTCCACAAACTTAGTAGGCTATCATGTATCTCTACAAACTTAGTAGGCGATCATGTATCTCCACAAACTTAGTAGGCTATCATGTATCTCTACAAACTTAGTAGACTATCATGTATCTCCACAAACTTAGTAGGCGATCATGTATCTCCACAAACTTAGTAGGCGATCATGTATCTCTACAAACTTAGTAGGCTATCATGTAACTCTACAAACTTAGTAGGCTATCATGTAACTCTACAAACTTAGTAGACTATCATGTATCTCTACAAACTTAGTAGGCGATCATGTATCTCTACAAACTTAGTAGGCGATCATGTATCTCTACAAACTTAGTAGACTATCATGTATCTCCACAAACTTAGTAGGCGATCATGAATCTCCACAAACTTAGTAGGTTATCATGTAACTCTACAAACTTAGTAGACTATCATGTATCTCTACAAACTTAGTAGGCGATCATGTATCTCTACAAACTTAGTAGGCTATCATGTAACTCTACAAACTTAGTAGGCTATCATGTAACTCTACAAACTTAGTAGGCGATCGTGTATCTCCACAAACTTAGTAGGCTATCATGTATCTCTACAAACTTAGTAGACTATCATGTATCTCCACAAACTTAGTAGGCGATCATGTATCTCTACAAACTTAGTAGACTATCATGTATCTCTACAAACTTAGTAGGCTATCATGTATCTCTACAAACTTAGTAGGCTATCATGTAACTCTACAAACTTAGTAGGCTATCATGTATCTCTACAAACTTAGTAGGCTATCATGTAACTCTACAAACTTAGTAGGCTATCATGTATCTCTACAAACTTAGTAGGCTATCATGTAACTCTACAAACTTAGTAGGCTATCATGTATCTCTACAAACTTAGTAGGCTATCATGTATCTCCACAAACTTAGTAGGCTATCATGTATCTCTACAAACGTTTGTCGTAAGCACTGAATAGCAGTTGGAATGTTGAAATGTTTCCCGGCCAAGACATTTATCTCTACAGAAATATTTACTCTCTCTCTACTCTCCTATACCTTGTCTAATGTTGATTTCCTCCCCCTCCTACTCTCTTTCTCTCTCATACCTTATCCAACATTGATTCATCCCCCTCCCTCCTACTCTCTTTCTCTCTCTATACCTTATCCAACATTGATTCATCCCCCCTCCCTCCTCCTTGTTACATGTTCTAATATTCCTTTTTGTTTCTTGACATGCCCAAACAAACTGAGGATTGTCTGGTTCTGATATTGATAATGAGTTTTATCTGCTTCTTGACAACTTTCAACAGATCAACATTAATCATCTTAACATGTGAAGGGATTCTCAACATTCTTCTGTGAAACCATATCTTAATTTGTTTACAAAACATATTACTGACATTTAATTAATTGATTGATTGTTTGTTAGAACCGTTATCATTGCACTTCGGTGAGTAAACCATATGTGCTTCGATCTCTTTCTTACACATGAAGATCTCAGCGGCAGTACAAGAACTCCGTAGCACCGGTGACTGTCCCCAATGTAATTTTGAAGATTTTAAAGCAATTTTGTAGGAATTTGATTTTTTTAAAATGAATTTTGCCCGTACAGCGGCTAACCTGCTCTTCTCGATTTTGTTATACTACTTTATATCAATGTTTGTTGCTATAGTTTTGCTATACTACTTTATATCAATGTTTCTTGCTATGATTTTGTTATACTACTTTATATCAATGTTTATTGCTATAATCTTGCTATATTACTCTATATCAATGTTTGTTGCTATAATCTTGCTATATTACTCTATATCAATGTTTGTTGCTATAATCTTGCTATATTACTCTATATCAATGTTTGTTGCTATGATTTGTGTCCCTTATTGGGAGAAAAAATCAAACAATTAAAAACAGTGTTGAATGGAACTGTTAGAAAAACAAAGATCAGAATACTAAGAGTATACACATTCCCAGTGGAGACGTATGTGTGTGAAGCATGGACATTTAATAAGACAGTGGAAAAACATATATCTTCTTTTGAATATAAGTGTTACAGAAGAGTCCTTCGTATATCTTGGACAGAGAAGAGAACAAATAGATCCAGAAAGAACTCAAAATCAAAGAAAACTGACTGATGCTACAAATAAGAATGAGAAAAATTGAGAATTTTGGACATATAAAAAGACATGAAGGGCTGGAGAAGACCATCATGGAAGAAGGCATACCGGTAAAGAGAAGAAGACCCTGGAGATGGATTCAGGATGTAACTGATGGTTTGAACATGACGGCTGCAGAGGCGAGACGTCTGGCCTATGAGCGAGAGAGAAATTTGGGAGGATTTGGGGTGGTAAAGTTCTGCTCAAGACAAGCTATTTGATGATGAGGATTGCGAGGAACAGGTCAGATTAGAGCAATGCATAAGTGCTGGCCTATCGACTCGGATATATGAACGTTGTTGGTTCAATCTTACACTTGACGTTCCACATACGGGCAAAGGAACTGGTCCTCCTAGACAGTAGTGTGTAGAAATGTGAAAAGACAAAGATTTCCTACCATTAGACCTGAACAGGTTACATGACATTATTTATTTGTTTGTTTGTTTGTTTGCTTGTGTACGTTCTTCTCGACCGTCTCTATCATTTCCATCTATACATATCTATAAGACAGATCAATTATATTGTATGTCTGTCCCAATAGTTTGAAGATATCTGGACATCCTACGGACTTGAAATTTGGCAAGAGGGTAGCTTTAATACATGGGAAGATGTAAAAATTATAAAACTGGACTATTTTTTTATTTCTATAACCATATTCCAACTTAATGTAAATGGTCTTCATGTATAATAATCATCGAATATGTCTATCAATGTTTTCACCATCCGGTGACGTGACTTTCCATTCTCGTGATCACATCAGTCAAAATTAATTGACTTCGGGATGATATAGTGAAGGATGATGTAGTGAAGTATGATGTAGTGGGATGATGTGAAGCTGATGTAGTAGAGATGTGAGATGATATAGTGCAGGATGATGTAGGAAGTATGATGTAGTGAGGATGATGTAGTGAGTGATGATGTAGTGAGGGATGATGTAGTGAAGGATGATGTAATGAGGGATGATGTAATGAGAGATGATGTATGAGAATGATGTAGTGAGGGATGATAAGGTTGATGTGAGGGATGATGTAGTGAAGGTGATGTAGTAGGTAGGTGAGGATGATGTAGGAAGTATGATGTAGTGAGATGATGTAGTGAAGATGATGTAGTGAGGATGATGTAGGGATGAATGATGAGTGAAGGATGATGTAGTGAGGATGATGTAGTGAGGAGATGATGTAGTGAAGGATGATGTAATGAGAGATGATGTAGTGAGGAATGATGTAGTGAGGGATGATGTCGTGAATGTTGATTTAGTGAGGGATGATGTAGTGAAAGATGATGTAGTGATGGATGATGTAGTGAAGGATGATGTAGTGAATGATGATGTAGTGAGGGATGATGTAATGAGGGATGATGTAGTGAAGGATGATGTAATGAGAGATGATGTAGTGAGGAATGATGTAGTGCAGGATGATGTAGTGAGGTGATGTAGTAGAGAGATGATGATAGTGAAGATGATGTAGTGAGAGATGATGTAGTGAAGTATGATGTAGTGATGGATGATGTAGGGAGGAATGATGTAATGAAGGATGATGTAGTGAGTGGTGATGTAGTGAGGGATGATGTAGTGAAGGATGATGTAATGAGAGATGATGTAGTGAGGAATGATGTAGTGAGGGATGATGTAGTGAATGTTGATTTAGTGAGGGATGATGTAGTGAGAGATGATATAGTGATGGATGATGTAGGGAGGAATGATGTAGTGAAGGATGATGTAGTGAGGGATGATGTAGTGAGAGATGATGTAGTGAAGTATGATGTAGTGAGAGATGATGTAGTGAAGTATGATGTAGTGATGGATGATAGGGAGAATGATGTAGTGAAGGATGATGTAGTAGGATGATGTAGTGAGGATGATGTAGTGAAGGATGATGTAATAGAGATGATGTAGTGAGGAATGATGAGTGAGGGATGATGTCGTGAATTTGATTTAGTGAGGATGATGTCTGAATGTTGATTTAGTGAGGGATGATGTAGTGAAAGATGATGTAGTGATGGATGATGTAGTGAGGGATGATGTAGTGAAGGATGATGTAGTGAGGATGATGTAATGAGGGATGATGTAGTGAAGGATGATGTAATGAGAGATGATGTAGGAGGAATGATGTAGTGCAGGATGATGTAGTGAGGGATGATGTAGTGAGAGATGATGTAGTGAAGTATGATGTAGTGAGAGATGATGTAGTGAAGTATGATGTAGTGATGGATGATGTAGGGAGGAATGATGTAATGAAGGATGATGTAGTGAGTAGTGATGTAGTGAGGGATGATGTAGTGAAGGATGATGTAATGAGAGATGATGTAGTGAGGAATGATGTAGTGAGGGATAATGTAGTGAATGTTGATTTAGTGAGGGATGATGTAGTGAGAGATGATGTAGTGATGGATGATGTAGTGAAGGATGATGTAGTGAAGGATGATGTAGTGAAGAATGATGTAGTGAGTGATGATGTAGTGAAGAATGATGTAGTGAGAGATGATGTAGTGAAGAATGATGTAGTGAAGTGATGATGTAGTGAAGGATGATGTAGTGAGCGCTGAGTCTTTAACTTTCATAAATATTTGGACAATATTCTTGTCTTGAATGATCAACTTGCCTCCTTGCTCACGCGCAGAATTTTCCAATCTTTCCCTCAAACTATCAACATCTCTCATAGCACACACACATACACACACACACTCACGTACACATACACACGCACACAATTCTATTGTTTTTTAACAATCAATGCTCCTTTTGTTTCTTCCAGAATTGGGCAAAAGTTAAAAATGAGAAAACGTGTTAACGAAACTAAATTGATTCATCTCTTTTTAATCCAGTTTTCAAAATTGTTGGTTGACGTCAGAGAAAATGGCTGTTTAAAGATGCGCTATGATGTTAGATGTATACTCTCTACAGGAGATGTGAGCGGGAGCTTTTCCTTTATTACAGAGAAAGACTGCAGGGTAGTGCATGAACTGCTGCATGACAAGGGCACTCGATGTAATTTGGAATTCGTGACCGAGATACTGTTTCCGGCAAACACGCCAATAAATAAAATAAAATCATCTGCCTGGGAAAGCCATGCCGTCCAGAGTTTAACTGGTTAGTTCTACCAGCGCTCGTGTGTTGCCGGGGCTGCAAGGGAAAATCATGCCGCCCAGAGTTTAACTGGTTAGTTCTACCAGCGTTCGTTTGTTGCCGGGGCCGGAAGGAGAGCAAAGAATAGTAACACGACGGACTACAAGGCATGTCGTAAGAAACGCTAAGGTGTGGGCCTAGAGAAGCTACCGTGGTAAATGAAAATCGTCTCAGAAACCGGATGTGCTTGGCCTACTTGTAGGTGCATAACTGGCACAACGTACAATCGATCTTAGGCTCAAATCAAATACAAATCACAGAGAGTGGCTTAACAAATGATCGATCTTAGGCTCAGATCAAATACAAATCACAGAGAGTGGTTTAACAAATAATCAATATGGAGCGTTGGAAGAAGACAAAGATTCTATAGAAGAGTAGGTGTTCAATTGATTAAACGCGGTGGGGTGTCCTAAAGGAAACATCTCGAGTTCGAGTCCTCGGTAAGGTCAACAGCTATTCCGATGATTAGAAAATAAAACCAATGAACAGCACATACGTGGAATCAGCCTTGGTTAGGCGGCCTTAATTCCTCTTGATTGATTGATTGATTGATAGAACCATCAGTATTGCACTTCAGTGAGTTAACCATATATAATCCCAACTCCGAATTATCTCCCAATTTAACAACATGTTTTTCCTGCCCGAAATGACATTCTGTTCTGGTTTAGCAGCGTTTGTCTACCAGGGATGACATTCTGTCCTGGTTTAGCAGCGTTTGTCTACCAGGGATGACATTATGTCCTGGTTTAGCAGCGTTTGTCTACCAGGGATGACATTCTGTCCTGGTTTAACAACGTTTGCCTGCCAGGGATGACGTTCTGTTCTGGTTTAGCAACGTTTGTCTACCAGGGATGACATTCTGTTCTGGTTTAACAACGTTTGCCTGCCAGGGATGACATTCTGTTCTGGTTTAGCAACGTTTGTCTACCAGGGATGACATTCTGTCCTGGTTTAGCAGCGTTTGTCTACCAGGGATGACATTCTGTCCTGGTTTAGCAGCGTTTGTCTACCAGGGATGACATTCTGTCCTGGTTTAACAACGTTTGCCTGCCAGGGATGACATTCTGTCCTGGTTTAGCAACGTTTGCCTGCCAGGGATGACATTCTGTCCTGGTTTAGCAACGTTTGTCTACCAGGGATGACATTCTGTCCTGGTTTAACAACGTTTGCCTGCCAGGGATGACATTCTGTCCTGGTTTAGCAACGTTTGCCTGCCAGGGATGACATTCTGTCCTGGTTTAACAACGTTTGCCTGCCAGGGATGACATTCTGTCCTGGTTTAGCAACGTTTGCCTGCCAGGGATGACATTCTGTCCTGGTTTAGCAACGTTTGTCTACCAGGGATGACATTCTGTCCTGGTTTAGCAACGTTTGTCTACCAGGGATGGCATTCTGTCCTGGTTTAGCAACGTTTGTCTACCAGGGATGACATTCTGTCGTGGTTTCAATCACAGTTTACTAAAAAGTAAATTTGTCATATTCTAAAATATCTGATTGGTCTTCCGTCAAATATTAATCTCGGAAATGTTATAGTTATCAGATACTATATTTAATGTAACGAAGTTTTTATTAATGTCATGGAATACCTCAAATATCTGAACTAAGATATGCTGACGATGCAGTGATACTAGCAACATCACATTACAAAACGGATAAATTAATCATGGCAATGCAAGAAAAAAGCGAAAAACAAATTATATTTCTCAATGTAGCAAAAACGAACTAATAACAATTGATAAAACGAGAATGACAAAAGGATGTTTTTATCAGCGAGGAGAAAATTGAAAATGAACAGTTTTGATTATCTCGGTTCACTGCCAACAAGAAGTTAAAATGGGACGAAGTAAATTGAAAGAAGAAAATAACAAAACCTTATTTTAAAAAATGTAACAACTAAAAACGGGATTGCATTTAACTGATACGAATACAAAGAACAGAAAACTAAGGGCATGCATAATCCCAGTATTAACGTATTGATGTAAGACATGGACATTTAACAAAGCAGTGGAAAAACGTTTCTGTGCTTTAGAATATAAATGTTACAGAAGAGTCTTCTGTGTATCATAGACAGAGAAGAGAACCAATAGACATTTTCAGAAATAACTCAAAATCAAAGAAAACTGGTTGATGTTAGCTACAAAAACAAATTAGAAAATTCAAATATTTTGGACATATTTGAAGACAGAATCGATGTTCAAGTTCAATTTCTCTCTCCTGGTACGATCAACTCTCCAGTCCACCAAATTAAAAATAGGGCACTGACTTCCTGAATGTTGGAAAGTATAAATCTTCTCTGCTTCTCTGAGACTACAATGAAGGTGCTCTAATGGTGTATATAGTAGTTTTTCGACTTTACAGACAGCATTTGGCATGTGTGTTTTGTGATGACTTCTGAGTTTGTGCTTGTTTCTCTTGACTTCAAGCTCATCCCTTAGTGTGTCTGCACAAGATTCTACACCTTTGCGTAATGTTGATTTCTATATAACTCAAACATCAGCTACTTTTTCCTATTTGTTGGGATCGATAGAAAAGTTCTTCACTGAGGCCCTGAAGACATCATTATATCTGAGCAGGGG
>CM036754.1:44806583-44889083 GCA_020796225.1 Arion vulgaris
TCTGCCCTGTTATCGTATAAATTGTTAAATAATTATAATGCAGTCTGCCCTGTTATCGTATAAATTGTTAAATAATTGTAATGCAGTCTGCCCTGTTATCGTATAAATTACTAAAAACTTTGTCGTCTTTTCCCATGCACACCTATTTCTTGGGGCCATTTAATTAGTTTCTCACGCAGAAACTGCCAGACATTAGCCAGCACTTAATAAACCCTACATATGTCATTCTTGAAGTTACAATACATTTTGTTTTCTGATGATACATTTTAAAAGTTTATTGCATATCCTTTACAGGACTTTGCGAATCAACCCCAGCTTTTTAACGCTGTTTGTGATTTTTGTAATGGTGGTGCCATCGTCCTTTTGTAAAATCCACGTGAAACAATTTGTAACCAAATTGTCCGCAGCGTGATTTGAACTCAGAACGTCGAGGTTAATAGTCCCAGCCACTATCCCCTAGGCCACAGACGGCACATATACCTGAAAGATGATACATTTACACATATTATTACATCGTTTGTTGTTGTTTTTTGGTAGATTTCAAACTGTTCTTTGTGAACTTTCTTGTTTGTTGGAAATCTAGTCTATTTCATTGTGACAATTATTTTAGTTACACGACTTATGAAACTAATGGTTTTGTTTTCATCTATCCAAGTCCATACTTTTTGTTATTTCTGGTAATGTTAAAAATACGAACGTCGTTGTGTCTTGGGGCGTGCTTCCTGTTGAATAAATGTCATCCTTAGATTCGTTTTTGGTTCATTATATAAAAATATCTTTTGTAGCGTTTTTATCATTTTCTATTTTTATTTTGATGATTTTTCTTGTTTAGAATATCTACTGTCAGAAGTATTTTGTCGATTTTTCTTGTTTAGAATATCTACTGTCTCAAGTATTTTGTCGATTTTTCTTGTTTAGAATATCTACTGTCAGAAGTATTTTGTCGATTTTTCTTGTTTAGAATATCTACTGTCAGAAGTATTTTGTCGATTTTTCTTGTTTAGAATATCTACTGTCTCAAGTATTTTGTCGATTTTTCTTGTTTAGAATATCTACTGTCTCAAGTATTCTGTCGATTTTTCTTGTTTAGAATATCTACTGTCTCAAGTATTTTGTCGATTTTTCTTGTTTAGAATATCTACTGTCTCAAGTATTTTGTCGATTTTTCTTGTTTAGAATATCTACTGTCAGAAGTATTTTGTCGATTTTTCTTGTTTAGAATATCTACTGTCTCAAGTATTTTGTCGATTTTTCTTGTTTAGAATATCTACTGTCAGAAGTATTTTGTCGATTTTTCTTGTTTAGAATATCTACTGTCAGAAGTATTTTGTCGATTTTTCTTGTTTAGAATATCTACTGTCTCAAGTATTTTGTCGATTTTTCTTGTTTAGAATATCTACTGTCTCAAGTATTTTGTCGATTTTTCTTGTTTAGAATATCTACTGTCTCAAGTATTTTGTCGATTTTTCTTGTTTAGAATATCTACTGTCAGAAGTATTTTGTCGATTTTTCTTGTTTAGAATATCTACTGTCTCAAGTATTTTGTCAGCAAATGCAAGAATTAACAGTATCTAACATAGATGCAATAAAACAAATCAAATCTTAGAACAAATGGCAACAATTTAAAAATGCAAACATGTCACCATGAACACTAAAATAGCATTGTACAACACAATCTTTCTCCCAACATTATGTTACCAGTGCCAAACCTGGACGCTGACATCAAATGATAGAAGAAAACAAGTCACGATAGAGATGAAGTGTCTACGCAGAAGGCCGGGAGTATCAAGAAGAGGTCGATTTAGAAATGAAGACATCAGGAAAAAAGTGAGTACAACATTAGTACTGAACTTCATCAAGAAACAGCAAGTTAAATGGTTCGACTAAATAAACAGATTACCAACAGCAATGTTGTCTGATAGAATGGATACATAAATAAAGGCTGACACTAAAAAGGTGGATCTCAGAGGCGACGACAGACACTGTTTATGAAGCGCACACAAAAGTTCGTTCTAGAAATATCTTTCTTATCCTCACGCTGTGAGGTAAAACAGGATTAGAGAAATGAAAGAAAGAAAGAGACATCATTGCACTCTGGACTTGTTCATAGGTGCTCCGATCTCCTTCGCAAATATTTCCAACGGCGTCCAGCGACTAACCGTCTTGCGACTGAATGTTGATTGATGAGCCTACTCATATACCAGTTGGGCTGTTCTTTTATGACTACTCCAATCTTCAATCTAAACCCTTGAAATCTAGAAGTTGGCGTAGATTGGTTGAAATGAAAATCTTCTTTGTGGCTACAATCTATGAGGGCGTTCAGAATGACAACTCTTATCCATTGGCTGACCCCCTATTATGGCGGCAGAGCCAGCCAACCTGCTTGCTCTCTCATTGACATCGACACACATTGTTTACAGATTCTTCTTGGTTACAACAAAATATAATGGATTGGATTAAACACTGTCCACCCGATGTAACCAGTTATCATTCTAATAACTTCTTCGTTATTGGTTATATTAGGGCGTGTTTGTCATACAAGTTGGAAAATTAATAATCAGTTCCAGTGACATATCCAAAATTTGATAGTACATTTTGATTGCTGTTTCGATTTCACGGTTGAAGATTGTTGGATCGTCATTATTGTTGGGTCGTCATTATTGTTGGGTCGTCTTTATTGTTGGGTCGTCTTTATTGTTGGGTCGTCTTTATTGTTGGGTCGTCATTATTGTTGGTCGTCTTATTGTTGGATCGTCATTATTGTTGGGTCGTCTTATTGTTGAATCGTCATTATTGTTGGGTCGTCATTATTGTTGAATCGTCATTATTGTTGGGTCGTCATTATTGTTGGATCGTCTTTATTGTTGGATCGTCTTTATTGTTGGGTCGTCATTATTGTTGGGTCGTCTTTATTGTTGGGTCGTCAATTATTGTTGGATCTCTTTATTGTTGGATCGTCATTATTGTTGGGTCGTCATTATTGTTGGGTCGTCTTTATTGTTGATGGGTCGTCATTTTGTTGGGTCGTCTTTTTGTTGGGTGTCATATATTGTCTTTCATTGAATTGTTTTGTAATGCATTCAGTTCATGTATTTATGGTGTCCATGTTATGCAACAATATTTCACATGTTCAATGCAGACTCCACGTTTGTAACGATCTTTCGCCTAAGAACAGGTCACTGTAGGCTCAACCATTGTATGCACAGAATAAAGTCTGCTCAGATTACACAGTGTGCATGTCAGACAGCAATACAAAATGCGGGGCGTGTGCTGCAATGAGTGAGCGGGCAGGCTTGCATCAACATCATTGCTTGCCAGAGAGGTGAAGATGAATAAGGGGGATGTTCTTCGGTCTCTTGTTGACTGCCTGGTATGTGGTGACAGTGTTACTATTCTTTGCTTCCCTTGTGAGCCCCCAAACAACACATGGACGTGCCTACATTCCTAGCCCAGCAAACTAACAATATTCTTAGTAAGACTTTCTTCATTTGATTGATAGAACCATCATCACTGCACTTCGGTGAGTAATCATGTGTGCTTCGATCTCTTTCTTACACCGGAAGATCTCAGCTGCAGTGCACGAACTCCGTAACATCGGTGAGGGTCCCCGATATAATTCTGAAGATGATGAAGATATTTTCCTAAGAAATTTATTTTAAATCTTTTCTAATGAATTTTGCCCGGGCTACGGTTTTCCAGCCTACTGTTCTCGAGTGTCTTCAATACGAATAAATACCCCGATCATTGTATGAAACGAAACGAGTACTATCTGATGAGAGACGGCCACAGTACCTCCAAGTTACAGACACCATTTAGTAAGATCCATTAATGCTATCACTAGCTACTAGAGTTGGTTAGCTGAAAGTTAATTTATCATGCCCCGCTGTTGCAGAATGCAGACGTACGACCAGTAATCAGATACCCGATACCCTTGACCTCAACTGGTGCATGTTACAGTGGTCTTGATGTCCTTACCGCAGACAGATTATAGTTACTACTGGTCGTCATCAATCATTTCTAATAGTCTTACTTACCATCAGTCAGATCTGATATTACACTACAGTAAAATAGAGTAGACTTGGTACCATCAAGTGAGGTTTTTATATTAGTGAAACATTACCAATATCATTTCGATATTATTCTGTCGGGGGACATATATTTAGAACTCTCTGTGGTGTAGAGGTTAGTTGCTCATCTCTCGTGCCAAAAGTACCAGCTTCGCTTCACGTGGAGCCATCTGGATATTTTTTCAGAGATCTCTCAGTGTAGGTAAGGTCAAGTTCCTAGTCCTATCGGAGACAGACGATAAAACGTATGTCTCGCGCTCAATTTGAGCACGTAAAAGAACTCTTAGCAGTTCAAAATCGACAAGAGCAGGCTGGAAAGTCCCTGCCCGGGCAAAATTTATTATAAAAGATTAGAAATAACATTCCTACAAAAATATCTTCAGAATTACATTGGGGACCTTCGCCGGTGCTACGGAGTTTGTGCACTGTGCTGAGATCTTCCTGTTAAGAAATAGATCGGATAACATATGGTTACTCGTCGAAGTCCAATGAAGATGGTCCTATCAATCAATCAATCAATCTATCAATCAATCTATGCTCTATCAGAGTATGCATACTCTGTAATGACTTATTTCTCCTTGTGGAGCACAGGGCCTCAACAGCTGTTCGTCACTTTTCCTGTTGTCCTGTATTTGTCTGTTTTCTTTATGGCCTCACAGGAAAGTCCAGTCACCTTTAGTTCCTCAAGACGACTCCGTCTCCAGTTCTGTTTAGGACGTCCTCGTTTCCGTTTTCCTTGCTGGTTCCGCCAGATCAAATACTGAATATACATTAGTATTGTCTGGTCAACCACTAATAACAACTGTTATGAGATAAAGAAGATGATGATATGTTGGACATACCCTGAGAAGAAATGATGAAAGAATATCAAAGCAGGCATTGAAGTGAGACGCAAAGTGGTCAAGAAAGAGAGAACGTGCTAGGGAGACCCTGAAACGAATTTACAAAGAGAGATGAGAAATATCGGACTCGAGTCCATGAACGAGATTGAACGAGTTGTCCAGGACAGAGCGGTATGGATAGATTACTTGCAGATCGTATGTAACGTATAGAGAATGCAAGAATATAGTAATACATGAGAATAGAGAAATAACATATGTAGCTTGTCTGAAAACAGACATCGACCTTAAAGATGCAGTGATGATTCTCTTGTCTTGTACAGTGGATCTCTATAGTGAATTAGTTATAGCGTTTGCCTGTTGTTCTGAAGGTTGAAGGTTCGACTCCTGGCCGAGCCACATATGCAATTTTTTATGAGATATCTACGATTTTTGCAGGAGCTACGGATTTTATTGATTAAAGTAGCAGAAGTAACAGCAGTAGCAGCAGTAGCAGCAGTAGTAGCAGCAGCAATAGCAGTAGTAACAGCAATAGCAGCAGTATTGACAATAATAGTAGAAAGATGCACCTCGGTAAAGAGGAGACTGCAGCGAAGGTTAGTAACAGCAATAGCAGCAGTATTGACAATAATAATAGAAAGATGCACCCGGGAAAGAGGAGACTACAGCGAAGGTTAGTAACAGTAATAGCAGCAGTATTGACAATAATAGTAGAAAGATGCACCACGGTAAAGAGGAGACTACAGCGAAGGTTAGTAACAGCAATAGCAGCAGCATGACACTAATAAGAAAGATGCACCGTAGATGACTCTGCAGGTTAGAACAGCAATAGCAAGTATTGACAATAATAATGAAGATGCACCCTGGAAAGGAGACTACAGCGAAGGTTCAGTAACAGCAATAGGCAGATTGACATATAATAATAGAAGATGCACTCTGGTAATGAGGAGACTACAGGAAGGTTAGTTAACAGCAATAGCAGCAGTATTGACAATAATAGTAGAAAGATGCACCACGGTAAAGAGGAGACTACAGCGAAGGTTAGTAACAGCAATAGCAGCAGTATTGACAATAATAGTAGAAAGATGCACCCCGGTAAAGAGGAGACTACAGCGAAGGTTAGTAACAGCAATAGCAGCAGTATTGACAATAATAATAGAAAGATGCACCCCGGTAAAGAGGAGACTACAGCGAAGGTTAGTAACAGCAATAGCAGCAGTATTGACAATAATAATAGAAAGATGCACCCCGGTAAAGAGGAGACTACAGCGAAGGTTAGTAACAGCAATAGCAGCAGTATTGACAATAATAATAGAAAGATGCACCCCGGTAAAGAGGAGACTACAGCGAAGGTTAGTAACAGCAATAGCAGCAGTATTGACAATAATAATAGAAAGATGCACCCTGTAAAGAGGAGACTACAGCGAAGGTTAGTAACAGCAATAGCAGCAGTATTGACAATAATAATAGAAAGATGCACCCCGGTAAAGAGGAGACTACAGCGAAGGTTAGTAACAGCAATAGCAGCAGTATTGACAATAATAATAGAAAGATGCACCCGGTAAGAGGAGACTACAGGAAGGTTAGTAACAGCAATAGCAGCAGTATTGACAATAATAGTAGAAAGATGCACCGGAAAGAGGAGACTACAGCGAAGGTTAGTAACAGCAATAGCAGCAGTATTGACAATAATAATAGAAAGATGCACCCCGGTAAAGAGGAGACTACAGCGAAGGTTAGTAACAGCAATAGCAGCAGTATTGACAATAATAATAGAAAGATGCACCCCGGTAAAGAGGAGACTACAGCGAAGGTGGATTCAGGATGCAAATGGTGATTTGAGGAATGACGGCTGCAGAGGTGGTACCTTTGGCCTATAACAGAGAGAACTACCGAAGGAAAGTTAGGGTGGCAAAGTTCTGGTCAAGACAAGCTATTTGATGATGATGTACTAGTAGTACGACAGTTGTAGTCCTGTGTTCCGTTTGGGAGGTTCATCTTTGGGAGTAGATTAATCAAACCAGACAAAACTAACTTCCACAAGTTTTCTTATTTTTTTTTTTTTTTTTTTGCATTGAATCAAAAATTATGGTCTGCTGACCTGTACAGGCCCGGAGCCATCAGTTGCCGGTGCGTAGTCATTATAATGAAACTTTATACCCAATTTATTTGTCTTCTCACTCGAGCTCTGATTTTGTACAATATTCAATGAACAGGATTGATTCTCGATACAAACATAATATTCGCCATTATATTTCATTCCAAAAGCGATTGATAGAACTCTTTCAATATATATACATCATCGAATTTCATATCACGAATCTCACAAGATCTTAATAAATGCTAATGTAAGGCACTGGCGTATAATTTCTATCTCACAATTCTATTAAAATCAGATAAACTTGCAAACATAAATGTACATGCTAATGTAACGCACTGGTGTATAATTTCTATCTCACAATTCTAATATAATCAGATAAACTTGCAAACATAAATCTAAATATACATGTACTTTAAAAGAAGATCAATTTAAAATGATCAATGTCATATTAAAATGTCAATAAATAATCAATTGAAAGTCGATCCGCTATTGATGATGCATAATTCTTGCCACCCCAACAGTCCTCCGGAATTTCTCTCTCATAGGCCAGATGTCCTGCCACTGCAGCTGTCATGCTCGAACGATCAGTTACATCCTGAATTCATCTTCTCCGTGGTCTTTCTCTTCTTCTCTTTGCCGGTATGCTTCCTTCCATGATGGTTTATCCAGTCCTTCATGTCTTTTTATATGTCCAAAATATCTCCATTTTGTTCTTTCTTATTTGTAGCATCAGCCAGTTTTCTTTGATTTTGAGTTCTTTCTGGATAGATCTATTTGTTCTCTTCTATGTCCATGATATACGAATGACTCTTCTGTAAAACTTATATTCAAAAGTACAGATATGTCTTTCCACTGTCTTATTAAATGTTCATGTTTCACACCCATACTTTGCCACTGGGAATATGCATGCTCTTAGTATTCTGATCTTTAGTTGTTTAATTTTTGTAAAGCCATGTTTGTTCTTCTTTTAATTTCCTTTATCCCATTTCCATCTGTTGTTAGCAGTGAACCAAGATACTCAAAACTGTTCACATTTTCTACTTTCCCTCCATTGATAAAAATATCATTTGTCATGTTCGTTTTATCTGTTATCATTTTTTGTGTGTGGCCACATTGAGATATAGATTTTGTTTTTCGCTTTTATCTTTCCCTTCCTTTAATAATTTCTCAATCCCTTTTTGTGATTTCTCTTCCTCCGTTTATAAAAGAATCGTATTGTTCTTTTCCGCTATCTTCGGTAACATTCCTCATGATGTTTTCTGCATATATGTTCAACAGATAAGACGACAAAATGCAGTATTGTCTGAATCCCTGCCATATGTCAAACCAATTGGATGTATCATCACATGTTCTTAAATCCTAAAGTCTAAAAGACATATATATTGTTCTTTAATGTCATGTTATCTATTGTTATTTATGTCGTTCAAAGTGCTGGTCTATTTATTTATTCAAACTTAGTTGTTGAATCATACATTTCTTACTGGACAATTCTGCGCACATGTATTTAATATTGTAGTCTGGGCCACACACAAAAATGCTTAATAGATGGAATATGTCATTTCGGGTTATCATAGTTTTCATTACCCTATATTTTGTAATTCTGATTTGCGTCAGTGTTGTCGCAAAGTGTAGAGGGTTGGGTGGAGAAGTGGCTGGAGGAAATGGTATGAGTTTTTCTTCTTCTAATCAGTACAGTGCCACTGTGTAAGAGGATTCAATGGATAACATTTCATGCCCTAGGGTCGGGTAAGTTCAACGTTGGAGATGTGTTAGCTATGAATATCTTAATGTGTTTGTGACGCTTGGTAACATTGTAGAATTCAGTAAGTATAATATCTTTGAGTCTATGGTTGACGATTGTATGAATTTCTATTTGTTTGATGTTAAATTAAATGTTTGATGTATATATAAGCGGTTATAGTACGCTAATGCATTCGCCAAGATAAATGTGTGGGTATGTATGCGAGTGTGTGTGTGTCTGTGTGGGCATATGTATGTGCGAGTCTTCTTCTTCTTCTTCTTTTCTCTAATACTGTTTGACCTCACAGAGTCAGATTAAGAAGAGATTTCTAGAACATACTTTTGTGTGCGTTTCATAAAGAGTGTTTTTCGTCCCCTCTGTTATCTCTGGGATCCACCTTTTGCGTTGATGACCTTTTGCTTTGTATCCACTGTATCGGAGTGGCATTGCTCTTTGTGGCTCACTGTCTGTTGGTGATCGGCTAATGTGACCGAGCCATTTAATTTGTTCTTTCTTAATGAAGTTCAGTACTGATGTTGTACCCACATTTTTCCTGATGTCTTCATCTCTCAATCGGTCTCTTCTTGTTACTCCCAGCATTCTACTTATACACTTCATCTCTGTCGTGACTAGTTTTCTTTTATCATTTGATGTCAACGTCCAGGCTTGACACTTGTAGCATAATGTGGAGAGAAAGATTGTGTTGTACATTGCTCTTTTTGTGTTCATGGTGACATGTTTACATTTTTATATTGGCGCCATTTGTCCTATTATTTGATTTGTTTTAAAGTATCAATGTTAGATTTTGTTAGTTATTCTCCCATCTGCTAAAATATATTCCATAGTTATGTAAAGTCTTTAACTAATTTTAATGGTCATTTGTCGATGAAGATATTGGTAGTGTTTTCCTCTTATAGTCAATCTCACTACTACGATTTTGTCTATGGTTGATGGTTGCTGAACTTTTTTATTGTCTGTTGTTAAATAAATGTATATGCAAGCTGTTTAGCGCGTTAATGCATTCGCCAACATAAATGTGTGGTTATGTAGGCGTGTGTACGTGTGTGTCTGTATAGGAATATGCATGTGCGAGTCTGTATGTATATAGTATCTCTCTCTCTCTCGCGATCGTTCTTTTCAGCCATTTTGATCATTCTTATTGTGATATATAAACAGCCTTTGCCAAGAACATTTTTACGTCACATCTTCAGTACTATTTGGAACTCTGTTGCTTGTCCTTCGGCGATGTGTCCAATTTCAACCAGCGTTTACTGGGTTCGCTCTCCGTCAGCCTTTGGATGTCCCCAGCCGGCCTGCAAGGCAGCAGGTTGCTATTTTCTTTTAGGGTAGAGACCCTTAGACGACCTACCCTCCCGGGTTGTTGAGCTTCATCTGCTCAGGTTACCAGTCTTTTTTGGACTACTTGGTCCAGTTTTGTGTACGGTTTGCTCCGCTAGCTTTTGATTGTCCCCAATCTAACTACAGGCAGTAGTAGTTCCCTGCGAGCGGAAACGCCCACTGAATTCAATTCTCTGCTGGACTTTCCAGTTTTTTATTTTTGTTTTTTTTTGCACATTTGGGTGGTCCCGCTCACCCCTACGCATGCCACATGTCTTCGTCGCTCCACCATCAGTGCGGTGCACATCTGTCCCACCACGGTGTGCCCACCCGTGTATCGTCCGCATGTGGGTTCGCTCTGTTTTGTTGCCTGCTCACCGTGTCTGTTGGTTCTCACCGTGCTCACATTTGAACATGCCACTCAATTCGGGCTCCCACCTCAGGGCTCCGAGTTTCACCCATGTGGGCCCATGTGCAACTGAACTCGGAGCCCACCACTTACGGGCTCCGAGCTTTGCCCCACGTGGGCCCACGTCTCTTCTCTGGATGCACCCCTGATCCCATGATGTTTTTCTATTCAGCTGTTTCCATCTGCCGGGAGAGACGTGCATTGATAGTCACTCTGGGATTCCGCTAGTCTGTGTTTCGAGCGGATCTCATCCAACGTGTCTACGTCTGCATCACTACCATACCAGAGCAGCTCTCTCTCGATCCCTACCCGCTTAACCAGACAGGAACCATAGTCTGTTTTCATGGTCACCACGTGGAGATTGTTGGTGCAATATTCTTTCTCTGTGGCTAAGTCTCGGGGGCAGAGCGGCAACCATAGAATCCGTTATCCCATTCCTCATTTTGAGGGGTCGTTGACCATGTTATGCGCCTTACAGCCTGGTGCATCTGGTTCTGCAACATTTGTTTTGAGTTAACATTCCCTTGTCGTTGATTGCTACGCAATTGTCCTGCAAGGGAGCAGATTCTATCCATCTGCATTGCGTCCTGAATGGGAAAAAAGCATAGAAACATAGTAATCCTGTATTAACTATAGAATATGTGCGTTCCAAGCAAATATTTTTAAACCAGAATCAGAAGAGAATGTTTTAACTTTACGGGCGCCGTCACTAGACACAACGGTTAACCGCCGTTTTGACAACCGGAAGGCATTTGTAATATTGAAGAATGTTCTATGACCCAATCTGGAGTGGTCATATTAAGTAAAATCTGAAAACCTATTGTCAAATCTTCTTTTCGTGCTTCCAAATGCTGGCTATAAACCAGAATATCGACATCAGTTGTTTCCATTGAAGAACGATTTGAAAACTGATAACATTGTCAAATGTTAATACAACGCAAGTTTTGACATGAACGCAGAAATAATTGCTTTTGCTTTGATCAAATTAGAATCATTTTCTTACAGTTGTACGTTTGTTTCATTAAATTTGTTGTATAAATATGTCAGATAAGCAATATTGCTATAACCTTTCAATAATATCAATCTAAAAGAATCATTTTTGTTTTTCCCAAAAATACTTTGTGATTGCTTCAAAGAGTTCCTAACATCATATTAGAGATGTTTTTTTGACAGCCAACGAACTTCTGTGCGCAATAGTAAACGATTTAAGTTCGTTGTTTTCTTCACAAAGCTTTCTAAATAATCTTTCATCGAGAGTATTTTCTTCTGGTCATGTTAACTGATATAATTACATGCTGTACGGAGCGATGAAAACAATTACTAAGATTTTTTGTGACAAAGCGTTGCCGGTGAATCACACAATGCACGGCGACTACATTGGGGCAGTTTTTTGAAATATGAAATCAACTAGCTGTAGCATCCAACCATTGCAAGAACACCATCTGCAACAAACAAGATATTATTCTGTGGAATTCTTTTTTCTTAAAAATGGTATTCCAATACGTCACATATAGATTTTTCTTTATTGTCCATTTCTTGCAAATAATAGCTCTTGACAAATTTTTCATCTTTAATGAAGCGAACATGAGGGACTTTGAATTTTCAGCAAGGGGGCGGCGGATGATCCTCAACGCCCCCAAATTTTTTTTTACTTTTCAACTCATCGCCCCTTTCAACTTCTCAGCGCCCCCAGTGGGTGGTACCGTCCCCGTTGGGAACCTATGGTCTACATCAAAGACAGAAGGTTGGGGAGATACATGATCGCCTTCATCACCCTGTATATCACATAATAATTGATGTGATTGTATACAAACTGTGTATCCCTCTCTTAGCAAATTTTCATACATCGAGGAAAATTGGGTGATACGGTGTTAGGCCAGTATTTTTCATTGACCAATGGCACACGATGGGTAATGTGGTCAACGCGGATCGACTTTACTTCTCAGTGTTTTTCTTGCTACCCAATTGAAGCTGGTTCAAGATGAAGGTCGTTACGGTCGGAATGTAATCCCAACCACTAGCTTAAGAAGTGAGTACACTTCACTAGCTTAAGAAGTGAGTGCACTTCACTAACAACTAAACTATTACACTTCACTAGCTTAAGAAGTGAGTACACTTCACTATCTTAAGAAGTGAGTACACTTCACTAACAACTAAACTATTAAACTTCACTAGCTTAAGAAGTGAGTACACTTCACTAACAACTAAACTATTGCACTTCACTAACAACTAAACTATTGCACTTCACTAGCTTAAGAAGTGAGTACACTTCACTAACAACTAAACTATTGCACTTCACTAGCTTAAGAAGTGAGTACACTTCACTAACAACTAAACTATTGCACTTCACTAACAACTAAACTATTGCACTTTACTAACAACTAAACTATTGCACTTCACTATCAACTAAACTATTGCACTTCACTAACAACTAAACTATTGCAGTTCTAAAACTGTGAGCTTAAAGAAGTTTATGCACCGCTAACAATGCTAATCTTGATGCAGCTCTCGAACTGCTGAACTTAAAGAAGTTTATGCACCGCTAACAATGCTAATCTTGATGCGCTGCTGACAGGAATAAACAAACATAAGAGGTTCATTATCAACAAATTAAAGAGATAGTTTTTTACTTCTAGAGAAGTGTCAAGACATTAGTCGAGGTGTTTGATCATGTTAATACAGTCGGTCAAATCTATGAACAATGAGATATACTTACCCAGAGAGATCATCATACTTGACACTCCTCATGACATGGAATAAATGTCAACGTCGGAATTGATATTTAATACAAAGTGAAGAAGTAGGAGAAGGAGATCCATTTCCGTCGTCGTCAACTCTTTATTTACTCTTTCTGTCTCATCATCAAATAGCTTGTCCTGAGCACACCTTTCCTCTTCTTCTCTTTCTGTCTCATCATCAAATAGCTTGTCCTGAGCACACCTTTCCTCTTCTTCTCTTTCTGTCTCATCATCAACTATCAGTGTGACGACACTGTGCAATGTGCAACAACCCGATAAAAGTGTGACGACACTGTGCAATGTGCAACAACCCGATAAAAGTGTGACGACACTGGGCAACAACCCGATAAAAGTGTGACGACACTGGGCAACAACCCGATAAAAGTGTGACGACACTGTGCAATGTGCAACAACCCGATAAAAGTGTGACGACACTGGGCAACAACCCGATAACAGTGGGATGACACTGGGCAACAACCCGATAAAAGTGTGACGACACTGTGCAATGTGCAACAACCTGATAAAAGTGTGACGACACTGGGCAACAACCCGATAACAGTGTGACGACACTGGGCAACAACCCGATAACAGTGTACGACACTGGGCAACAACCCGATAACAGTGTGACGACACTGGGCAACAACCGGTAGCAGTGTGACGACACTGGGCAACAACCCGGTAGCAGTGTAACGACACTGAGCAACAACCTGGTAGCAGTGTAACGACACTGGGCAACAACCAGGTAGCAGTGTGACGACACTGGGCAACAACCGGTAACAGTGTGACGACACTGGGCAACAACCCGGTAGCAGTGTGACGACACTGGGCAACAACCCGATAACAGTGTGACGACACTGGCAACAACCTGGTAGCAGTGTGACGACACTGGGCAACAACCTGGTAGCAGTGTAACGACACTGGGCAACAACCTGGTAGCAGTGTGACGACACTGGGCAACAACCTGGTAGCAGTGTGACGACACTGGGCAACAACCTGGTAGCAGTGTGACGACACTGGGCAAGAACCTGGTAGCAGTGTGACGACACTGGACAACAACCTGGTAGCAGTGTGACGACACTGGGCAACAACCCGATAACAGTGTGACGACACTGGGCAACAACCCGGTAGCAGTGTAACGACTCTGGGCAACAACCTGGTAGCAGTGTAACGACACTGGGCAACAACCTGGTAGCAGTGTGACGACACTGGGCAACAACCTGGTAGCAGTGTGACGACATAAGAAGAAGGAAATCAGAAATAACTGAATCAATGTTCATATTTGTGTTAATCATCTTGAAAGTTAACAATTACCATCAAATGATGTCCTTTCTGGTTAGTTAACTTTTCCAATTCCCTGTTGATATCAGACAACGACATATCTAGTTAAATTATTTTCAACAAATTAGGCAGCATAATTTATTCATTACATTTTTTAACAACCCAAATGTGTGTTTTCTCCCCACATTTTCCTACTTTAATGAAACGTTGCATTGTTTTGTTTATTGGATTGAGTCATGCTATATCACGATTATCTTAGCTAAGCAGTGACATTTTCTGTGTTACTGGTTTGTTCTTTGCCTGCAAGAGTTGTATTTCTAATTGTAACCTTCTATTTCACAAGAAAAAAACAACTGTACAAATGAAGTTTGGAAAATGTGAAATGTATTGCTATTGTTGTTGTTGTTGTTGTTGTTGTTGTTGTTGTTGTTGTTTGTTGTGTTGTGTTGTTGTTGTTGTTGTTAGTTGCATAAAGGTGATGTAAACAACCGTTATCTTTATCATCATACAATTAGCTTGTTCTAAGCGAGCTTTGCCGCTACTCTAACTGTTACCATCATCACTATACAATAGTTTGTTCTGTGTAGAACTTTGTTACTGTAACAGTTACCATCATCACTATACAATAGTTTGTTCTGTGTAGAACTTTGTTACTGTAACTGTTACCATCATCACTATACAATAGTTTGTTCTGTATAGAACTTTGTTACTGTAACAGTTACCATCATCACTATACAATAGTTTGTTCTGTGTAGAACTTTGTTACTGTAACAGTTACCATCATCACTATACAATAGTTTGTTCTGTGTAGAACTTTGTTACTGTAACAGTTACCATCATCACTATACAATAGTTTGTTCTGTATAGAACTTTGTCTACTGCTAACTGTTACCATCATCATTATACAATAGTTTGTTCTGTGTAGAACTTTGTTACTGTAACAGTTACCATCATCACTATACAATAGTTTGTTCTGTGTAGAACTTTGTTACTGTAACAGTTACCATCATCACTATACAATAGTTTGTTCTGTGTAGAACTTTGTTACTGTAACAGTTACCATCATCACTATACAATAGTTTGTTCTGTATAGAACTTTGTCACTCTAACTGTTACCATCATCATTATACAATAGTTTGTTCTGTGTAGAACTTTGTTACTGTAACAGTTACCATCATCACTATACAATAGTTTGTTCTGTGTAGAACTTTGTTACTGTAACAGTTACCATCATCACTATACAATAGTTTGTTCTGTGTAGAACTTTGTTACTGTAACTGTTACCAACATCACTATACAATAGTTTGTCCCGTACAGAACTTTTTCCGTCTATGGCCGTCTGTGGCGTAGCGGTGGTGAACTCGATCACAGCCCAAGAGTACCTGGTTCAAACTTCACGGCGGGCAGTTTGGAAGCAAGTTCCCGTAAATATGTACGAACACTAAAAATAAACCTCACCGCTCTGAAAGCACTGGCAAATTACTGAACGTATAAGTGGTGCATATGAAATCAACGACTCGTTTACTGGGGGCGATGTCTTGTAAAGACTATGCCACGATTTTCATTTAAGAACTTTGCTATACCAATAGTTCTCCGTAGATAATCAATATCATAGACCAGATGGTCCACCCTTTGCTACACCAATAGTTCTCCGTAGATGATCAATATCATAGACCAGATGGTCCGCCTTTTGCTAAACCAATAGTTCTCCGTAGATGATCAATATCATAGACCAGATGGTCCACCTTTTGCTATACCAATAGTTCTCCGTAGATGATCAATATCATAGACCAGATGGTCCACCTTTTGCTACACCAATAGTTCTCCGTAGATGATCAATATCATAGACCAGATGGTCCACCCTTTGCTACACCAATAGTTCTCCGTAGATGATCAATATCATAGACCAGATGGTCCACCCTTTGCTACACCAATAGTTCTCCGTAGATGATCAATATCATAGACCAGATGGTCCACCTTTTGCTACACCAATAATTCTCCGTAGATGATCAATATCATAGACCAGATGGTCCACCCTTTGCTACACCAATAGTTCTCCGTAGATGATCAATATCATAGACCAGATGGTCCACCTTTTGCTACCATTTAATGTTCAAATCATTAGTCCCATCTTGAAGCCATCTTCTTCATTGTCTTTCTCTTGTACTCTTTCTTTGTCAGGATGCTTCCTTCCATGATGCTCTGTTTTCAATCCTACATTTATTTTTTATGTCCACATTATTTCAGAGCGCAACTTTAGAAAACTATTTGAAGGGATAATCATGAAGAACCATTCAACCAAATGTTTATATGTTTCAAAACAACAATATCCTATCTGATGCTCAATAAATATTGTCTATTGTCTTTCCCCAGGTGAATGTTTCAATTGGTTGTCCACTCTTGCCGTTAAGCGTAGGGGTGGGAGCTTTAATGTGCGTTTCAGAGCCAGATGAGTCGCCCTTGTTGTGTTATATCCATGTTTATTTAGTGTGATCTTTATATTGTCTATCAATCTTTTTCTTGGCCGTCCCTTGGCTCCAGTACATGATCTCTTTTTATTGTATGCTGTTGTTGGTGGTTGGTTGTATTCCATTCTCATTAAATGTTCAAAACAACTACATTTGTTGTCTTTCAATGTATTCGTGCAGGAAGTTAAATGCCCACCAACAACTTCTCCGATGCCCAAAGAAAAAAGAGATTGAAAAAAATAGGACGGTAACTGACGTGCAAGAAAATCTTGAGATCAGTTATTGAATTACTTATACAAGTCTGAACTGTTCATATCATATTATTTGAAGAATGCAGCTTCAAAGTATCCCAAAAACATTAATTTAACCAAATGAAGAATATTTCGTTCTGTGATTTGTTTCTTACACAATGCCAACTTCATTTTGACAGCTTTAGCCAAACAATTTATCTGTGCTATTATTCTTTTCTTCTTTTCTTGGTTCGTTGGTTGGTATGATGAAGGCGTACGTTCAAAGTATTGAGATGGGCCGCAATATTTCTATTCAAAGCTCTCAACTACAAAGAACGTAACAATCAAACAGAAAAAGAAACATTTGTGTTTTTATTATAGCTTTAATAGGATTTTAATATATTTTCTATGTAAACAAAAATAACCTTTTCAAAATATTTGTTGGACTTAACATTTTAATCTCAGTGTTATACAATCATTTACATATTTCATAGTTCAAACTTTGTTAAAATCCAAGGAAATTTGTCTGTGGTTTTAAAAAAAAATCATATTAACTCTTTCTCTTTGTATTTTTATTATTTACTGCTGCGCTCCATGGGCTCTATGGGACTCCGTTTACTACTGCCCTCCATGGGCTCTTTGGAATTCCGTTTACTACTGCCTTTCATGGGCTCTATGGGACTCCGTTTACTACTGCCCGTCATGGGCTCTATGGGACTCCGTTTACTAATGTCCTTCATGGGCTCTTTGGGACTCCGTTTACTGCTGCCCTCCATGGGCTCTCTGGGACTTCGTTTACTACTGCCCTCAATAGGCTCTCTGGGACTCCGTTTACTGCTGCCCTCAATAGGCTCTCTGGGACTCCGTTTACTGCTGCCCTCAATAGGCTCTCTGGGACTCCGTTTACTGCTGCCCTCAATAGGCTCTCTGGGACTCCGTTTACTGCTGCCCTCAATAGGCTCTCTGGGACTCCGTTTACTGCTGCCCTCAAAGGCTCTCTGGGACTCCGTTTACTGCTGCCCTCCATTGGCTCTCTGGGACTCCGTTTACTGCTGCCCTCAATAGGCTCTCTGGGACTCCGTTTACTGCTGCCCTCCATTGGCTCTCTGGGACTCCGTTTACTGCTACCCTCAATAGGCTCTCTGGGACTCCGTTTACTGCTGCCCTCAATAGGCTCTCTGGGACTCCGTTTACTGCTGCCCTCAATAGGCTCTCTGGGACTCCGTTTACTGCTGCCCTCCATTGGCTTTCTGGGACTCCGTTTACTGCTGCCCTCAATAGGCTCTCTGGGACTCCGTTTACTGCTGCCCTCCATTGGCTCTCTGGGACTCCGTTTACTGCTACCCTCAATAGGCTCTCTGGGACTCCGTTTACTGCTGCCCTCAATAGGCTCTCTGGGACTCCGTTTACTGCTGCCCTCAATAGGCTCTCTGGGACTCCGTTTACTGCTGCCCTCCATTGGCTCTCTGGGACTCCGTTTACTGCTGCCCTCCATTGGCTCTCTGGGACTCCGTTTACTGCTGCCCTCAATAGGCTCTCTGGGACTCCGTTTACTGCTGCCCTCAATAGGCTCTCTGGGACTCCGTTTACTGCTGCCCTCAATAGGCTCTCTGGGACTCCGTTTACTGCTGCCCTCCATTGGCTCTCTGGGACTCCGTTTACTGCTGCCCTCCATTGGCTCTCTGTGACTCCGTTTACTGCTGCCCTCAATAGGCTCTCTGGGACTCCGTTTACTGCTGCCCTCAATAGGCTCTCTGGGACTCCGTTTACTGCTGCCCTCAATAGGCTTTCTGGGACTCCGTTTACTGCTGCCCTCAATAGGCTTTCTGGGACTCCGTTTACTGCTGCCCTCAATAGGCTCTCTGGGACTCGTTTACTGCTGCCCTCAATAGGCTCTCTGGGACTCTGTTTACTGCTGCCCTCAATAGGCTCTCTGGGACTCCGTTTACTGCTGCCCTCAATAGGCTCTCTGGGACTCCGTTTACTGCTGCCCTCAATAGGCTCTCTGGGACTCCGTTTACTGCTGCCCTCAATAGGCTCTCTGGGACTCCGTTTACTGCTGCCCTCAATAGGCTCTCTGGGACTCCGTTTACTGCTACCCACAATAGGCTCTCTGGGACTCCGTTTACTGCTGCCCTCAATTGGCTCTCTGGGACTCCGTTTACTGCTGCCCTCAATAGGCTCTCTGGGACTACGTTTACTGCTGCCCTCAATAGGCTCTCTGGGACTACGTTTACTGCTGCCCTCAATAGGCTCTCTGGGACTCCGTTTACTGCTGCCTCAATAGGCTCTCTGGGACTCCGTTTACTGCTGCCCTCAATAGGCTCTCTGGGACTCCGTTTACTGCTGCCCTCAATAGGCTCTCTGGGACTCCGTTTACTGCTGCCCTCAATAGGCTCTCTGGGACTCCGTTTACTGCTACCCTCAATAGGCTCTCTGGGACTCAGTTTACTGCTACCCTCAATAGGCTCTCTGGGACTCCGTTTACTGCTACCCTCAATAGGCTCTCTGGGACTCCGTTTACTGCTGCCCTCAATAGGCTCTCTGGGACTCCGTTTACTGCTGCCCTCAATAGGCTCTCTGGGACTCCGTTTACTGCTGCCCTCAATAGGCTCTCTGGGACTCCGTTTACTGCTACCCTCAATAGGCTCTCTGGGACTCCGTTTACTGCTACCCTCAATAGGCTCTCTGGGACTCCGTTTACTGCTGCCCTCAATAGGCTCTCTGGGACTCCGTTTACTGCTGCCCTCAATAGGCTCTCTGGGACTCCGTTTACTGCTGCCCTCAATAGGCTCTCTGGGACTCCGTTTACTGCTGCCCTCAATAGGCTCTCTGGGACTCCGTTTACTGCTGCCCTCAATAGGCTCTCTGGGACTCCGTTTACTGCTGCCCTCAATAGGCTTTCTGGGACTCCGTTTACTGCTGCCCTCAATAGGCTTTCTGGGACTACGTTTACTGCTGCCCTCAATAGGCTTTCTGGGACTACGTTTACTACTGCCCTTCATTTGCTCTCTGGGACTCTGTTTACCAGGGCCGTTATTGCATCTGACTCTCAGTCGATGCTTCAAAGATCCAAAAGAGCAGGTTTCGGTATAAGTGGATGTCGTCTTTAAAAGTTTCTAACCTCCAGAAGCTTACGTGGATCAACTGTCCTGGGTATGCGGGTGTGAAAGAGCAGACATGATTGCATCGATTGTTGGGGAGTTGAAGATGGATAAGGGGAATGTTCTTCGGTCTCTTCGCTATTGTCTGTTGGATGAAGACACTAAAATATATGTTGAATCGATCCATAGATTTAAGCAGTTAAGGGTTACCCGTTGTAAAAGTAGAACTGGATGCCTGAGCGGCAGAGTGAGGAGTGTGTTTAAGTAGCGGGTCACAGAAACCATCAGCATGCATGCTCTTCGATATCAGTTGGGGAGACTGAGTACCTATGGGTCTGCCCGGAGTGTAATGACGTCAATTTAGTAAACAAAAACCAATTTTTTATTACCCCAAAACGCATTAACATTGCAATGTACACTAAGTTTGTCAGAATACTGTCGTTATGACATCTTCAAATATACTGCAAGTCAGTATACTGTCGTTATGACATCTTCAAATATACTGCAAGTCAGAATACTGTCGTTATGACATCTTCAAATATACTGCAAGTCAGAATACTGTCGTTATGACATCTTCAAATATACTGCAAGTCAGTATACTGTCGTTATGACATCTTCAAATATACTGCAAGTCAGAATACTGTCGTTATGACATCTTCAAATATACTGCAAGTCAGTATACTGTCGTTATGACATCTTCAAATATACTGCAAGTCAGAATACTGTCGTTATGACATCTTCAAATATACTGCAAGTCAGTATACTGTCGTTATGACATCTTCAAATATACTGCAAGTCAGAATACTGTCGTTATGACATCTTCAAATATACTGCAAGTCAGTATACTGTCGTTATGACATCTTCAAATATACTGCAAGTCAGAATACTGTCGTTATGACATCTTCAAATATACTGCAAGTCAGAATACTGTCGTTATGACATCT
Source organism: Arion vulgaris (assembly GCA_020796225.1). Classification (NCBI taxonomy): domain Eukaryota; kingdom Metazoa; phylum Mollusca; class Gastropoda; order Stylommatophora; family Arionidae; genus Arion; species Arion vulgaris. Next base: position 44,827,841 of record CM036754.1, read on the forward strand.
TCAAATATACTGCAAGTCAGAATACTGTCGTTATGACATCTTCAAATATACTGCAAGTCAGAATACTGTCGTTATGACATCTTCAAATATACTGCAAGTCAGAATACTGTCGTTATGACATCTTCAAATATACTGAAATGAAAATCATGGCATATCGTTGACGTCGCCAGATACAGTAAACGAGTTCTTGATTTTTCTAGGCATCACTTATAAGTTCAGTAGTTTGCTATTACTTTCTGAACGGTGAGATCTACTTTTACAGTTCGTAGAAATCTCACAGAAACAATTTGCTTCAAACTGCCTACCCCGGAGTTTGAACCAGGTACGATTGGATTGTGATCAAGCTCACTACCACTTAAGCTACACACGCCCACTTATGCACACGTATACATCATTTTAAGGAATGCAAACCCGGTTAAAAGTTTTTACTGATATTGATGAGAAAATTACGTACACAATATCAAACGATTTTAGCAACATGAAACCTGGTCTACATTGATGTGTAGAAATTAGATAGAAAACATCAAAGATTTGCTTCCAAATTACCACCGCGGAGTTGGAATCAGGTACTCTTGGGTTTTGATCGAACTAACTAACATTAAGCCACAGACGCCCACAGATGGCAGATACCTTAACTCAATATGACCTACAAGGAAACAATAATGACAGTTTTAACAACATTTCTAACGTGTATTATTTCTTTCTTCTTCTTCTTCTTCTTCTCTTCCACCATTTACTTCTTTATAGAAATGTTGGGGTGAAACGTAGTGATCTTCTGTGTGCTTTTATTAAGGCACTTTGTAAGCTGATATTCAATTATTTCTTTACTTGTGCTAATGTAGTATTATCTACACTTATGGGTGCGAAACATGGACATTTAACAAGGCAGTAAACAAACAAATATGTGATTTTGAATATAAGTGTTACAGAAGTGTCCTCCGTATATCATGGACAGAGAAGAGAACAAATAAATCTATCCAAAATAACTCAAAATTAAGTAAAACTGGATGATGCTATAAATAAGAATGAAAATTAAAGTATTTTGTTGACATATAAAAAGTAACGAAGGGCTGGAGAAGACCATTATAGAAGGAGGCATACCGACAAAGAGAAGAAGATGAATACAGGATGTAATTGATTATTTGAGAATGACGGCTGCAGAGGCGGAGCATCTGGTATATGAGAGAGAGACATTCAGAAGTACTATTAGGATGGCAAAGTTCTGCTCAGTACAAGTTACTTGATAATGATGATGTTAAGTGTTATCTATGTCATTTTCTAATCCTGGAGATAATCCATCATTTAGAGTCTCTGTGGCTAAGTGGTTGAGTCTAGAGTCTCTGTGGCTAAGTGGTTGAGTCTAGAGTCTCTGTGGCTAAGTGGTTGAGTCTAGAGTCTCTGTGGCTAAGTGGTTGAGTCTAGAGTCTCTGTGGCTAAGTGGTTGAGTCTAGAGTCTCTGTGGCTAAGTGGTTGAGTCTAGAGTCTCTGTGGCTAAGTGGTTGAGTCTAGAGTCTCTGTGGCTAAGTGGTTGAGTCTAGAGTCTCTGTGGCTAAGTGGTTGAGTCTAGAGTCTCTGTGGCTAAGTGGTTGAGTCTAGAGTCTCTGTGGCTAAGTGGTTGAGTCTAGAGTCTCTGTGGCTAAGTGGTTGAGTCTAGAGTCTCTGTGGCTAAGTGGTTGAGTCTAGAGTCTCTGTGGCTAAGTGGTTGAGTCTAGAGTCTCTGTGGCTAAGTGGTTGAGTCTAGAGTCTCTGTGGCTAAGTGGTTGAGTCTAGAGTCTCTGTGGCTAAGTGGTTGAGTCTAGAGTCTCTGTGGCTAAGGGGTTGAGTCTAGAGTCTCTGTGGCTAAGTGGTAGAGTCTCTGTGGCTAAGTGGTAGAGTCTCTGTGGCTAATGTGAGTCTCTGTGGCTAAGTGGTTGAGTCCTAGAGTCTATGGTAGGTCTAAGTGGTAGTGGTAGAGTCTCTGTGGCTAAGTGGTGAGTCTCTGTGGCTAAATGGTAGAGTCTCTGTGGCTAAGTGGTGAGTCAGAGTCTCTGTGGCTAAGTGGTAGAGTCTCTGTGGCTAAGTGGTAGAGTCTCTGTGGCTAAGTGTTAGAGTCTCTGTGGCTTGTAGAGTCTCTGTGGCTAGTGCTAGAGTCTCTGTGGCTAAGTGGTTGAGCTCTGTGGCTAGAGCAAGTCTCTGTGGCTAGGTAGAGTCTCTGTGGCTAATGGTGAGTCTCTGTGGCTAAGTGGTAGAGTCTCTGTGGCTAAGTGGTAGAGTCTCTGTGGCTAAGTGGTAGAGTCTCTGTGGCTAAGTGGTGAGTCCTAGAGTCTCTGTGGCTAAGTGGTCTGGCTAAATGAGTCTCTGTGGCTAAGTGGTTGAGTCTAGAGTCTCTGTGGCTAAGGTGGTCTAGAGTCTCTGTGGCTAAGTGGTTGAGTCAGAGTCTCTGTGGCTAAGGTGGTTGGAGTCTAGAGTCTCTGTGGCTAAGTGGTAGAGTCTCTGTGGCTAAGTGGTAGAGTCTCTGTGGCTAAGTGGTCGAGTCTCTGTGGCTAATGGTGAGTCTCGTGCTAGTGGTAGAGTCTCTGTGGCTAAGGTGAGTCTAGAGTCTCTGTGGCTAAGTGGTAGAGTCTGTGGCTGGAGAGTCTCTGTGGCTAAGTGGTTAGAGTCTCTGTGGCTAAGTGGTAGAGTCTCTGTGGCTAAGTGGTTGAGTCTAGAGTCTCTGTGGCTAAGTGGTTGAGTCTCTCTGTGGCTAAGTTTTGGTTGGTCTAGAGTCTCTGTGGCTAAGTGGTTTGGCTAAGAGTCTCTGTGGCTAAGTGAGTCTGGCTAGAGTCTCTGTGGCTAAGGTGGTAGAGTCTCTGTGGCTAAGTGGTTGAGTGTAGAGTCTCTGTGGCTAAGGTTGGTAGAGTCTCTGTGGCTAAGGTGGTCTAGTCTAGGAAGCTCTGTGGCTGGAGAGTCTGGCTAATGGTAGAGTCTCTGTGGCTAAGTGGTTGGCTAGAGTCTCTGTGGCTAAGTGGTAGAGTCTCTGTGGCTAAGTGGTAGAGTCTCTGTGGCTAAGTGGTAGAGTCTCTGTGGCTAAGTGGTAGAGTCTCTGTGGCTAAGTGGTAGAGTCTCTGTGGCTAAGTGGTAGAGTCTCTGTGGCTAAGTGTTAGAGTCTCTGTGGCTAAGTGGTAGAGTCTCTGTGGCTAAGTGGTAGAGTCTCTGTGGCTAAGTGGTAGAGTCTCTGTGGCTAAGTGGTAGAGTCTCTGGCTGTGGAGTCTCTTGCTAAGTGGTAGAGTCTCTGTGGCTAGGTAGAGTCTCTGTGGCTAAGTGGTAGAGTCTCTGTGGCTAAGGTGCGTGCTAAGAGTCTCTGTGGCTAAGTGGTAGAGTCTCTGTGGCTAAGTGGTAGAGTCTCTGTGGCTAAGTGGTAGAGTCTCTGTGGCTAAGTGGTAGAGTCTCTGTGGCTAAGTGGTAGAGTCTCTGTGGCTAAGTGGTAGAGTCTCTGTGGCTAAGTGGTAGAGTCTCTGTGGCTAAGTGGTAGAGTCTCTGTGGCTAAGTGGTAGAGTCTCTGTGGCTAAGTGGTAGAGTCTCTGTGGCTAAGTGGTAGAGTCTCTGTGCTAAGTGGTAGAGTCTCTGTGGCTAGTGGTGAGTCTCTGTGGCTAAGTGGTAGAGTCTCTGTGGCTAAGTGGTAGAGTCTCTGTGGCTAAGTGGTAGAGTCTCTGTGGCTAAGTGGTAGAGTCTCTGTGGCTAAGTGGTAGAGTCTCTGTGGCTAAGTGTTAGAGTCTCTGTGGCTAAGTGGTAGAGTCTCTGTGGCTAAGTGGTAGAGTCTCTGTGGCTAAGTGGTAGAGTCTCTGTGGCTAAGTGGTAGAGTCTCTGTGGCTAAGTGGTAGAGTCTCTGTGGCTAATGTGAGTCCTGTGGCTAAGTGGTAGAGTCTCTGTAAGGCAAGTGGTAGAGTCTCTGTGCTAGGTAAGTGTAGGTAGAGTCTCTGTGGCTAAGTGGTAGAGTCTCTGTGGCTAAGTGGTGCAAGTCTTGTGGCTAAGTGGTAGTAGTCTCGTGGCTAAGTGGTAGAGTCTGTTGCTAGTGAGCTTGGTTTAGAGACCCTAGTTGTTGGTAAGAGCTATGTAGCAATCTTGTGGCAAGTGGTGAGCATCTCTGGAGCACACGGCGATGGTAACTCTGTGCAAGTGGTTGATCCTTGTAGGCTTTGACCGTTCTAAGTCGGGTACTCTGTCGACTAATATTCTGTTCAAGGCAATGTTCTCATAGTGGAGAAGCTAAGGTGATGCAATGGACTCAGGAGCATATGCGGTAAAAAGATTATTATGAAGGTACAAAACGCCATTTCTGGAGAACTCTTTGAGCTGTGAAATAAAACAGCATATGAAAATAAGAAATCGGCTCAGTTTTAGAACCACTAGATATGTTATAGTCGTGGCTACTTGTCCACAAATCTATCGGAATATGAGCAATTTACTCGCAATAAAGGGACTACTACAAGCAAAACAGGCTGCAATGGGACAACAGTGCACATGGGACAACATAGGGCAATGGGAAACAGGAATATGGGACAACAGGCCAATATGACAATCTCGTGCAATATGGACAACACGGGAATGTGAAAACATGGCAATTAGAAACAGGCCAATATGGGAAACACGGCAATATGGGACACGGTCATTGGCAATATAATATCGGACAACAGGTGCATGGACAATTCGAAACGACTAATATGGAACAACACGGCGCAATATGGGACAACACGGCGCAATATGGGACAACACGGCGCAATATGGGACAACACGGCGCAATATGGGAACACAGCGAATATGGGACAACACGGCGCAATATGGGACAACACGGCGCAATATGGGACAACACGGCGCAATATGGGACAACACGGCGCAATATGGGACAACACGGCGCAATATGGGACAACACGGCCATATGGGACAACACGGTGCAATATGGGACAACACGCGCAATATGGGACAACACGGCGCAATATGGGGCAACACGGCGCAATATGGGACAACACGGCGCAATATGGGACAACACGGCGCAATATGGGAACCCAAAAACCGGCGCAATGTGGGACAACACGGCGCAATATGGACAACACCGCGCAATATGGGACAACACGGCGCAATATGGGACAACACGGCGCAATATGGGACAACACGGCGCAATTCTTCTTCTTCTTAAGTTCGCCCGCTATGGGTTCAGGCGTAGTCATGGAGCTTGTATGGCTCTTCTGATTGAATTTTGTGTGAATGCATGCTTTCCTTTTAATAAGTGTCCCTGCCATACAGAGACACACCTTCTCAACCTTCAGAAGTCCCCTCATACAGAGAACACTTCTTCTTCAGAAGTCACCATACAGAGACACACCTTCTCTGACTTCAGAAGTCACCATACAGAGACACACCTTCTCTGACTTCAGAAGTCACCTGACGCAATGAAATCTTCTTCTTCGAACGCTCCATATCGACCACTTGTTAAACCACTCTTTGTGATTTGTATGTAATCTAAGCCTAAGAGCAATTGTACGTTGTGCCGTTTATGCACCTACACGTAGGCCAGCACATCCAATTTCTGCGACGCTTTTTATTTATTAGGTAGCTTCCTAGACCCCTACCTCACTCGCCTCTTACGACATGCCTTGTAGGTCGCAGTGTTACTATTCTTTGCTCCTTGCAGCCCCGGGAACACACGGGCTATTCTTCTGCTATAAATTCAGGCGTAGTTATGGTGCCTTTGTATGTCGCTTCTGATTGATTTTTGTCTGAAGGTCTGCTTTTCATGTTTAATCAGTGTTCCCCATCATACAGGCGCACATTCTCTGACCTCAGAAGTCATCCTGCGCAGTGAAAACAATCCTATGTATTTGAAGCTCGCACTTTGAATATTAATGAAATACATGTTTGCATTTAAACATGTTACCATTATCAGTTTATCAAATGAAACACTTAAATAAGACATTCTTGTGCAATAACATGCATTTGGTAAAGGTCTTTGATGATTTAGCAATCATTTCCCGGTAATAAGAGATTGTTGAAATATATATTTTATTTCTACTTAAACTTGGCATATGATAATGTTCAAGCGCAATAAGTTATTTGATGAATAATTATGTTTTTCGTTTCGGAACATTTTTACATTTCTAATTTTTGTTGGTAATTACGTAATAAGTTGCAGACATTTATTAATAGATAGCTGGGCAACATACTTCATCTGCGATAGTAGGACAAGATCACAAACAGGAAACTTGTTATGTTATGTTATGTGATACGATCAACGTTATGACACATTGGGCATTCCCTTGCGTGCTCTGTCCTCCGCTGCAACAGTCATCCTAAAGTCTAATTACTCACCTTACCCTTGAGCAGTTGATTAGTATATCTTCTCTCTCTACTACAAAGACGACACTGTCTGGCATGTCCGAACTTAACTCTTTATTCTCAATCCTGTGTCTGAGACTTGTCCATATCACATAAATTAGAGCGCACCACATTGATGACACCGATTCTGTCCATACTTTTGCCAGCTTGGTTCGGAGCATTGTTTACAAGAAAGTCAGCACACTCATTACCCTGAACTCCAGCATGTCCAGATGTGTACAGACAAGTCATTTTCTTGAGATGTATGGCAGGTAGAACAAGAGATACGGGGCAGAAGGTGGCCAAGTATAGGACACACATTGTGGAGAGCTTCTGATAGCATCACAAGACAGGTTCTCGGATAGAACCACCAGGGTAATAGAGGTAACGGAAGACCCAGGAACACCTGGAGGCGGCAGTTGGAAATGGAATGTAAGAAAATGGGAAGAGAGTTGAGATATCTGTAAAAGATGACATTGGACAGGAGGGCTTGGAAAAACCTTGGCTGCAAACCTATACCTTCCTTGGAATGAAGGGTGAAGAAGAAGAAGATTACGTAATAACGTCTTCTATGAAATCATTGCATAATAATATCGATTATTATTGATTCTGCTAATACAGCTTTTGTTGTCTTAATTATAAAAGTGATTGTCTGTGTGTGAGTGTGTGTGTGTCGATGGGGAAAGGTAAGAACGTCAAACTTTAGACACATGCAATTTGGACAGATTATATTACTGCAAAAATTGCTATATAGAGAGGACGATTTTCAACTCTTAGTGTGCTTTCTTTACCGGGTTATGAGTTAGTTATATTGGTTTACAATGCATACACTTCATAGCGGGATCAGTCATCCCTTAAGTTAATTACATATCCTTTACAGGACTTTGCGAATCAACCCCAACATTTTAACGCTGTTTTTGATTTTTCTAGGCATTATTACGTTCAGTAGTTTGCCATTGCTTTCTGAAAGGGTGGTGCCATCGTCCTTTTGTAAAAATGACGCGAAATAATTTGCAACCAAACTGTCCGCAGCGTGATTCGAGCTCAGAACGTCGGGATTAATAGACCGAGTCACAATACCCTAAGCCACAGACGCCACCAGTCACCCCTTACACTAGGATATTGAGATGTGCAGTGGTAAATGACGAAAAAAGTAGTACCTCTATTTGTTAAAATCAAATATATATTGAAAAATCGGATCACAATTTCGTTGCTCATGAAAAAACCGGAGACAAATTTGGATTTCCGGTTTTTTTTCCTATCATGCAGACATCAATCTCTGTTAAATTATTTCTTACTGTAAAACATATGGACTATATGATTTATAAACACTTTAACAAGTAAAGAAACCCGTTTTCATACCCTGAAGTATATTGGTGAATACAGTATTAGATATGTACTTTTCTTTGATCTACGGTATACGGAAGGGGGTTATGTGATAAAAGCTATCCAGTCACCTTTACTTTCCCAGCATGTTTCTGACACCCAATTGATTTGAGAGCTGAGAAGATCGGGAAAAAACTCCACAAAGATGAATAGGAAAGCTAGTATATATATATATATATATGAGGAAACAATGAAGTTGGTCATCATCACGTGGTTTGCTCTCAGATCAGTGGCGCTTCTGACTCATTTTTGCGTGAAAGCATGTTTTTCCTTTTTATCACGCTAAATTTCTTTCTTTCTTTTCTCTAATCTTACTTTGTTTCACATCGGCAGAATAAAGATATTTAGGGTAACTTTGTTGCTTGGATGACAACAATTTTGTGGGCGTTGTGATGTGACATACAATTGTTCGTGATTGACATACAATTTTGTGGGCGTTGTGATGTGACACATACAATTTTTTACAATGTTCACCCTTTGTGGGCGTTATGAGGTGACACATACAATTTTGTGGCGTTGTGAGGTCACACATACAATTTTGTTGTGCCAATGGTTCACCCTTTTCTCTGTATTATTTTGACCTCTGGACGCATTTATTTTGCGATTCAAATTTAACATTCAATGTCAATTAGTTTAAACCTTCATAACTCTTGTACTTTTTTTCTAAAGTATGACATATTTTATATTAAATTGTTGCTAATTGAATGTGAAATACATTAATATAATAATATTTTACATCAGGTGATATACGTTTGAGAAAATTAGATTATTGTACGACGGGAAGTCAATAAGTAAGCCACAAATGGCTGTAGAAAAATAACTTAACATAATAACAACTTGAAACCAGTTTATTTTTATACATACATTGTTCCTTTATTTCTCAACATAATTTCCACCAACATTCTTGCACTTATCCCATCGTTTTATCAATCCTCCCAAACCGGCTGCACAGAACTGCGGGCTCTGTTTTCTAAACCACGTTTTCACTTCACATTCAACTTCGGCGTCATTCGCGAAATGTCTCCCGCCAAGGTGGGTTTCAGTGAACCAAAAGGTGAAAATCGTTAGGGCTAAGTCGGGACTGTAAGGTTGATGTTCCAGAACTTTCCACGGTAGTTGGTTAATTTTCTCCTGAGTTAATCGAGTCGTATGTGGTCTGGCATTGTCATTAAGAAGCAACACTCCTGTAGTCAGCAGTCCTGGGCATTTTTTCGAATTGCATCATGAAGCATCGATAGAACTTCACAGTATGATTCATAATTCACATTGTCACCTTTCTTCTTGAAATTGGTTAAAGCACTCCTTGACAATCCCAGAACACCGTCAGCATGACTTTCCCTGCTGATGACGTAACCTTGAATTTTTTGACACAATTGAAGAAAGTGTGCTCAATGTGGGTACCCAGACAATTGAAGGAGGAACACAAAATGAACCGATTTGGCCTGTCCTTGCGTCATCTCTGTCGATACGAAGATGAAGGAGAAGACATGCTGAACAGGATTGTTACTGAGGATGAATCATGGGTGCATCACTACCAGCCCGAATCAAAGCGTGCTTCAATACAGTGGAAACATCTTTCTTCGCCTTGTGTCAAAAATTCAAGATTACCCATCAGCAGGGAAAGTCATGCTGACGGTGTTCTGGGATTGTCAAGGAGTGCTTTTAACCAATTTCAAGAAGAAAGGTGACAATGTGAATTCTGAATCATACTGTGAAGTTCTATCGATGCTTCATGATGCAATTCGAAAAAATGCCCAGGACTGCTGACTACAGGAGTGTTGCTTCTTAATGACAATGCCAGACAATACGACTCGATTAACTCAGGAGAAAATTAACCAACTACGGTGGAAAGTTCTGGAACATCAACCTTACAGTCCCGACTTAGCCCTTAACGATTTCCACCTTTTGGTCCACTGAAAACCCACCTTGGCGGGAGACATTTCGCGAATGACGCCGAAGTTGAATGTGAAGTGAAAACGTAGTTTAGAAAACAGCCCGCAGTTCTATGCAGCCGGTTTGGGAGGATTGATAAAACGATGGGATAAGTGCATCAATGTTGGTGGAAATTATGTTGAGAAATAAAGGAACAATGTATGTATAAAATAAACTGGTTTCAAGTTGTTATCATGTTTAGTTATTTTTCTACAGCCATTTGTTTCTTACTTATTGACTTCCCGTCGTAGCATGACTATTTTGAAAAAACAAATATCATAAAAAATATTTGTACTCTCGGGTTTGTATTACATCTTAATATTCATAGATGTTTCAAGAAGTAGCAGTTAAATGAAGATAATTCATGTGCGAACATATTCTATAAGTTTCATCTAACTTGGTGCAGTAGTTTTTATAATATTCACTTTTTAGTGCGGACACGTCAATAAATGGAATGTGGAACGTCCATTCTTTAGATGCAATAATTACATTAGACTTACAACTATCGATACTGAATTTCATAAACAATCAAATATTATTATTACCATCAATTAAATCTTCTTCATTACTATCACAAGTTATAATTTGATCTAACAGTACTCAAGATTCTACTGTAAACATCGTCGGAAACATTAACGTTTAAAAAAAAGTCTCGACTTGAACACAATAATACACTGCTTTCCCTCTTTCAAATCTTTGTTAAATGAGATATATGTACTTTCCGTTTTTGAAGATTTTTTAACTTCAGTAAAGAGGTTCTGAAGATACATTCGTTTCCGTGAACAGACATCCAAAAGCCGATATATCGGTTTTGCGACATCATGAACATTACTCTGAACCGATATATCGGCTCTGCAGTCCCGTTGGGTTAACGAGCACTTGGTAGTGAGTATTTATTGCAAAGTAACGAATAATTCCAAATACTTGAAACTAATTGAAAACTCATCATTACGTCACACTAAAGCTCTCATTCAATTGGAGATAACTATCGGAGGAAAAAAAATTAATTAAAATTATGTCCCTTCGTGATGTTTCGTTAGCTATTATCATGTTAAATTAAAAAACTATTATTATGTTAAAAACAATTATTCAAAGATATTTTAACAAAAGTTAATCCAATATTATTAAAATTTTAAAAAAATATGGTCATATGATATGTAGGACGGAAGCATCAAGATCATACAAATAAAAGTCCGACAGAATGAAAACACAATAAGAAACAGAAAACGTTGGAAGATCTTTTAAAGACAAAATTCAATGTGGAGATGGTACAATGTTTGGCTAAGATCAAAGTCTAGTACCCAACGTTTGATCGCAACCAGAAAGTGAGACCCTTCATAAACTTCAATAGGCACACTCATATACACTTAAGCTATTTGTATCTCTCATTCTAAAGGATGAGACACTCGGAGTGTGCTCGTTCAAACCGTACTTGGTCCACTCGTTGTGGCACTGACGGGTAGAGCACAATTAAATGGAATTAAAAAACAGACACGAAATATTGCAGATCTATTACATGTCACTTTGAACGTGGAGATGGCACTAGATCTGTGTTTATCATTGCGGGTGTATATGGTGTTGAGATCTATTACATGTCACTTTGAACGTGGAGATGGTACTAGATCTGTGTTTATCATTGTGGGGTGTATACGGTGTTGGAGATCTATTACATGTCACTTTGAATGTGGAGATGGTACTAGATCTGTGTTTATCATTGCGGGGCATAGGTGTTGGAGATCTATTACATGTCACTTTGAATGTGGAGATGGTACTAGATCTGTGTTTATCATTGCGGGGCATAGGTGTTGGAGATCTATTACATGTCACTTGAACGTGGAGATGGTACTAGATCTGTGTTTATCATTGCGGGGTGTATACGGTGTTGGAGATCTATTACATGTCACTTTGAACGTGGAGATGGTACTAGATCTGTGTTTATCATTGTAGGGGTGTATATTGGTGTTGGAGATCTATTACATGTCACTTTGAATGTGGAGATGGTACTAGATCTGTGTTTATCATTGCGGGGGACATACGGTGTTGGAGATCTATTACATGTCACTTTGAACGTGGAGATGGCACTAGATCTGTGTTTATCATTGCAGGTGTATATGGTGTTGGAGATCTATTACATGTCACTTTGAATGTGGAGATGGTACTAGATCTGTGTTTATCATTGCGGGGTGTATACGGTGTTGGAGATGTATTACATGTCACTTTGAACGTGGAGATGGTACTAGATCTGTGTTTATCATTGCGGGGTGCATACGGTGTTGGAGATGTATTGCAACCATACTTGAATGATGAGAACAGAGATGGCCACACTTCTAACCCTTTCGCTGCTACATACTTTCCGAAGGCTGAGCTTAAAATAGCTACTCTTTCTTTCTAGGTCACAAACGTGAATGTACGCCTATAGCAGTGACAGTAGCAATGTATAACGTGTTAACACGTCTTTAGCTCACAGAGGAGAGATAACAACAGACGTGTTAATGCGTCTTTAGAAGTGAATGGGAAAACGTATATATACGTCCTTAGCAGCTAAAGGGCTAATCGTCGCTGCTTTGCTAAATGTGTCAGTCAGTGATATTATCTTAATCTATATAACAATAAGTAATCATCTTTGCTAAATGTGTCAGTCAGTGATATTATCTTCATCTATATAACAATAAGTAATCATCTTTCAAATGTATCAGTCAGTGATATTATCTTAATCTATATAACAATAAGTAATCATCTTTGGATATATATCTAAAGATGTGGACCACAGAAATAACATAGACAGTGAAAAACACTATTTATGAAGTGTGCACAAAACCCATTCTAGAAATGGCTTCTTATCCTGACGGTGCGAAGTATATACCAAGATTAGAGAAATGTCTTATCCTGACAGTGTGAAGTATATACCAAGATTAGAGAAATGTCTTATCCTGACGGTGTAAAGTATATACCAAGATTAGAGAAATGTCTTATACTGACGGTGTGAAGTATATACCAAGATTATAGAAATGTCTTATACTGACAGTGTGAAGTATATACCAAGATTAGAGAAATGTCTTATCCTGACAGTGTGAAGTATATACCAAGATTAGAGAAATGTCTTATCCTGACAGTGTGAAGTATATACCAAGATTAGAGAAATGTCTTATACTGACAGTGTGAAGTATATACCAAGATTAGAGAAATGTCTTATACTGACAGTGTGAAGTATATACCAAGATTAGAGAAATGTCTTATCCTGACAGTGTGAAGTATATACCAAGATTAGAGAAATGTCTTATACTGACAGTGTGAAGTATATACCAAGATTAGAGAAATGTCTTATCCTGACAGTGTGAAGTATATACCAAGATTAAAGAAATGTCTTATACTGACAGTGTGAAGTATATACCAAGATTAGAGAAATGTCTTATACTGACAGTGTGAAGTATATACCAAGATTAGAGAAATGTCTTATACTGACAGTGTGAAGTATATACCAAGATTAGAGAAATGTCTTATCCTGACAGTGTGAAGCATATACCAAGATTAGAGAAATGTCTTATACTGACGGTGTGAAGCATATACCAAGATTAGAGAAATGTCTTATCCTGACAGTGTGAAGTATATACCAAGATTAGAGAAATGTCTTATCCTGACGATGTGAAGCATATACCAAGATTAGAGAAATGTCTTATCCTGACAGTGTGAAGTATATACCAAGATTAGAGAAATGTCTTATACTGACAGTGTGAAGTATATACCAAGATTAGAGAAATGTCTTATCCTGACGGTGTAAAGTATATACCAAGATTAGAGAAATGTCTTATACTGACAGTGTGAAGTATATACCAAGATTAGAGAAATGTCTTATCCTGACAGTGTGAAGTATATACCAAGATTAGAGAAATGTCTTATCCTGACAGTGTGAAGTATATACCAAGATTAGAGAAATGTCTTATACTCACAGTGTGAAGTATATACCAAGATTAGAGAAATGTCTTATACTGACAGTGTGAAGTATATACCAAGATTAGAGAAATGTCTTATCCTGACAGTGTGAAGTATATACCAAGATTAGAGAAATGTCTTATCCTGACAGTGTGAAGTATATACCAAGATTAGAGAAATGTCTTATACTGACAGTGTGAAGTATATACCAAGATTAGAGAAAGGAAAGAATACGAAGTAAACCAACATAGAATTGTTGTCGTTAGCTGTCACATGCTGACAGACAAACATACTGAGACGCATGCTGATAGACCGACATACTGAGAGGCATGCTGACAGACAAACATACTGAGAGGCATGCTGACAGACAAACATACTGAGAGGCATGCTGACAGACAGACATACTGAGAGATATGCTGATAGACAGACATACTGAGAGGCATGCTGACAGACAGACATACTGAGAGGCATGCTGACAGACAGATATACTGAGAGACATGCTCACAGACATGCAGATAGACAGAGATACTGAGAGACATACTGAGAGACATGCAGATAGACAGAGATACTGAGAGACATACTGAGAGACATGCTGACAGACAGACATACTGTGAGACATTCTGAGAGACATGCTCACAGACAGACAGACTGAGAGACATATGAGAGACATGCTGAGAGACATGCTGACAGACATAGTGAGAGATATACTGACAGGCATACTGCGAGATATACTGAGAGACATGCTGACAGACATGCTGACAGACAGACATACTGAGAGACATGCTGACAGACATGCTGACAGACAGACATACTGAGAGACATACTGATGAAGTAATCGAAGCATTTATTGACTAATTAGTCCGATGTGTATTGCTGATGATCTGAGGACTGCACTAACAATATATTTGTAGAGGCAACTCAACTTTCTCAACTACTTAATTCTTTCTTTTATCTAATCCTGTTTTGTCTCACAACGTCAGGATAACAAGAAGATTTATAGAGTGGGTTTTTGTGTGCACTTCATAAACAGCGTTTTTCGTAGCCTTTGTTATCTCTGAGATCCAACTTTTGCGTGGAAGACCTTTTGCTGTGTGTCCACTGTATTGGAATAATATTGCTCTTTGAGGCTCACTGTCTGTTGGTAATCTGCTTATGTACCGAACCGTTTAATTTGTTGTTTCTTGATAAAGTTCAGTATTGATGTTGTATCCACTTTTTTCCTGATGTCTTATTTTCTCAACCGGTCTCTTCTTGTTACCCCCAGCATTCTGCATAGACACTTCATCTCTGTCATGACTAGTTTTATTCTATCGTTTGATGTCATCGTCCAGGTTTGGTACTGATAGCAGAATGTTTTGGGAGAAATGTTGTGTTGAACAATGTTCTTTTTGTGTTCATGGTGACGTGCTAGCATTTCATAATTATTGCCATTTATTCTATCATTTGCTGTTTGATTTGTTACATCTATGTTGGATTTGTAGTTATTCTCCAGTTTGCTGTTTGCTTTGTTGTATCCTCGTATGTTGGATTTCGTTAGTTATTCTCCAGTTTGCTGTTTGATTTGTTGCATCTATGTTGGATTTCGTTAGTTATTCTCCAGTTTGCTGTTTGCTTTGTTGATCTGTATGTTGGATTTGTTAGTTATTCTCCAGTTTGCTGTGCTCTTGTTAGGGAACATGCTAATAAATTTGGACGTTCATTTATTCTCCAGTCCTGGCTGTTTGGCTTTGAATTGCATACTAATTGAGATAGTTAGTTATTCTCGTTTGCTGTTTGCTTTGTTGCATCTATGTTGGATTTAGTTAGTTATTCTCCAGTTTGCTGTTTGCTTTGTTGCATCTATGTTGGATTAGTTGTTATTCTCCAGTTTGCTGTTTGCTTTGTTGCATCTATGTTGGATTTAGATTGTTATTCTCCAGTTTGCTGACAAAATGCTCCTATGTATGTAAAGAAAAGAAAAGAATAATAAAGGCGACTGCAATAACTAATAAATTCATGAAGGCAAGCTTCATTTTTAGTAACATCCTACTGATCTTAAATAGAAAGACAAAAGAAATAAATATAAGGCGACTGCAATACAATAAATTCATGAAGGCAGCTTCATTTTTAGTAACATCCTACTGATGATCTCAAATAGAAAGACAAAATAAAGAAAGATAAGACAAAATTGAGAGATGAAAATTGATCATAACTAAACAAGAGAAGAAACATTCACTGTTGGAATTGTTTGATTGTTTGATTGTTTGATTGTTGGAATTGTTTGATTGTTTGATTGTTTGATTGTTTGATTGTTGGAATTGTTTGATTGTTTGATTGTTTGATTGTTTGATTGTTTGATTGTTTGATTGATAAGACCAACATCATTGCACTTTAACGAGTAACCATGTTTGCTCCGATCTCTTTGGTTATTGGTTATTGGTTATTGGTTACTAAACTGACGTCATTGCACTCCGGGCAGACCCATAGGTGCTCAGTCTCCCCAACAGATATCGAAGAGTATGCATACTGATGGTTCCTGTGGCTCGCTGATTAAACCCACCTCTCACTCTACCTCTCAGGCATCCAGTTCTACTTGTACAACGGGTAACTCCAAACTGCCTAAATCGCTTGATCGATTCAACATCGATTTTAGTGTCCTCATCCAACAGACAGTCGCGTCCAACAGACAGTCGTGAAGAGACCGAAGAATATCCCCCTTATCCAAGTTCAACTCCCCAAAAATCGATGCTGTTGATGCAAGCCTGTCCACTCTCTCATTCTTACACATGAAGATCTCATCGGCAGAGCACGAACTCCGCATCACCCACGAATGTCCGTGATGTAATTTTAAAGATGGTGAAAATATTTTGTAGAAAATTTTTGAACTTTCTAATCCGGGCAGCTGCTTTCCAGTCTGTTCTTCTCAATTTTGAACTTTCTAATCCGGGCAGCTGCTTTCCAGCCTGTTCTTCTCAATTTTGAACTTTTTAATCCGGACATCGGCTTTCCAGCCTGTTCTTCTCAATTTTGAACTGCCAAGGGTTCTTTTACCTGCTCAACGAACACGGTAAGTACGGTTTATCGTCCGTATCAGATAGGACTAGGAACTCGATCTCACCTACACTCAGATCAGGGGTCTCTGAAAAATATCCCGTTTTTTCCACGAGGATCGAACCGAGTACATTCATTTTACAAATCTGCATGACTGAGCTAGGTAATAAACTTATTTAATAACAGACTCTTACAGATATCTTAAACTGTGACATTTTGTTTTTCATTTATTCCAGTCTTTCCCCTTCCTTCCCTGCTTCAGGCAATATCATTTTCCGCTCCAGCTAAAAAAGACAACTCGTACTCAAACATTCGTGTTTTATTAATGGTTACTTCCCTTGTTTGTCGTATTATAAATGAGACCATCTCTCCCAGGCGATAAATAATCACCATACTTAAGCAATGGTTTAGTACCATAATCTCTTCTGTCAAATTTGATTCGTTAGAGTCTGGTCTGGTTATGTATTTATTATTATTCTGTGAGAAATAAGTACGGACATTTGAAGAGAAATGTCACAAGCTAGGGATATTTATGGGATGTCTTCATAAGTAATTACTGAAGCAGTCAGTGTTTGGGAATGAGTGCTGGTTTAGTTGCAGTCAAGTGATTAAAGTGCTGGTTTAGTTGTAGTCAAGTGATTGAAATGCAGGTGTAGTTGTAGACAAGTGGTTGGAGAGCTGGTGTAGTTTTAGCCAAGTGATTAAAGTGCTGGTGTAGTTGTAGTCAAGTGATTAAAGGGCTGGTGTACTTGTAGTCAAGTGATTAAAGTGCTGGTGCAGTTGTAGTCAAGTGATTGAAGAGCTGGGGTGTAGTTGTAGTCATGTGATTGAAGTGCTGGTGTAGTTGTAGTCATGTGATTGAAGTGCTGGTGTAGTAGATATGTGATTGAAGTGCTGGTCTAGTTGTAGTCATGTGATTGCAGTGCTGGTGTAGTTGTAGACATGTGATTGAAGTGCTGGTGTAGTTGTAGTCATGTGATTGCAGTGCTGGTGTAGTTGTAGCCAAGTAGTTGAAGTGCTGGTCTAGTTGTAGACAAGTGATCGGAGAAGACATACATTAGACACTAATACCTAACGACCCTCGATATATATATATATATACTATATACTATATACTGACTGTATATGTTATGTCTGCGGTTTAGGAAGTCAGAATTTCATCACTTCTATTGTATACTTTGCTTGATAAAGGCATTTTCATCGAAATGTCGCTATGTATTGTTTTTGTACTTTGTAAAACTACTGTACGTTGTTGTGTGTGTGTTTGGCTATTACTAAAGTGAATATGCCAGTGATTGTCATTGAGAAAGTGGGAAGCATAAAATAGTAACACTGCCACCTATAAGACATGTTGTAAGAGGTGTTAAGGTAGGGGCCTAGGGAAGTTATCTTAGTAAATAAATAGCGCAACAGAAATCGGATACTTGTAGACACATAGCATGCACAATGTACAATTGCTTTTAGGCTCAGATAACATACAAATCACAAAGAGTGGTTTAACTAGTGGCCGATATGGAGCGTTGGAAGAAGAAGACGATTGAGAAAGCTAATAGATAAGGATTACTGTCGTTACTGTCAGTAGCACCGCTTTTTATGTCCGTGTAGAACAGCTGGCGACTTGAGTCTGGAGAATTTAATGTCTGCATGGCTAGTACAGTCGCCATGAAGCTGTTCAGGTTAGGATTTTTCATTTATGCCAACAACAGAACAAAATACTTGTCCTTACCGTGAATTGAACATATGTCTCGCGCATTATAGCCGCGCTCTAATCCATTCGGCCAGACAAGGATTGTTGTTCTAAAAATTGATTAACAAAAATAGGAGCCCAACACCTTTTCCCTATTTTGTTATTTCCCTATTCGCCATTTTGTTGCAACTATTCGTCATGACGTAGTTCAGTTAGATTTTGTAGTTATATTTTATGTATTGTATTTATACTTCCCGTTACTATTCTATATGTATATATATGTGTATGTTAAATTACTATTCTATATGTATATGTGTATGTTAAATTACTATTCTATATGTATGTATGTGTGTATGTTAAATTACTATTCTATATGTATATGTGTATGTTAAATTACTATTCTATATGTATATATATGTGTATGTTAAATTACTATTCTATATGTATGTGTGTATGTTAAATTACTATTCTATATGTATATGTGTATGTTAAATTACTATTCTATATGTATGTGTGTGTATGTTAAATTACTATTCTATATGTATGTGTGTATGTTAAATTACTATTCTATATGTATATGTGTATGTTAAATTACTATTCTATATGTATGTGTGTGTATGTTAAATTACTATTCTATATGTATGTGTGTATGTTAAATTACTATTCTATATGTATGTGTGTGTGTATGTTAAATTACTATTCTATATGTATGTGTGTATGTTAAATTACTATTCTATATGTATGTGTGTGTATGTTAAATTACTATTCTATATGTATGTGTGTGTATGTTAAATTACTATTCTATATGTATGTGTGTATGTTAAATTACTATTCTATATGTATGTGTGTATGTTAAATTACTATTCTATATGTATGTGTGTGTATGTTAAATTACTATTCTATATGTATGTGTGTGTGTATGTTAAATTACTATTCTATATGTATGTGTGTGTATGTTAAATTACTATTCTATATGTATGTGTGTATGTTAAATTACTATTCTATATGTATGTGTGTGTATGTTAAATTACTATTCTATATGTATGTGTGTATGTTAAATTACTATTCTATATGTATGTGTGTGTATGTTAAATTACTATTCTATATGTATGTGTGTATGTTAAATTACTATTCTATATGTATGTGTGTATGTTAAATTACTATTCTATATGTATGTGTGTGTATGTTAAATTACTATTCTATATGTATGTGTGTGTGTATGTTAAATTACTATTCTATATGTATGTGTGTATGTTAAATTACTATTCTATATGTATGTGTGTATGTTAAATTACTATTCTATATGTATGTGTATGTATGTTAAATTACTATTCTATATGTATGTGTGTATGTTAAATTACTATTCTATATGTATGTGTGTGTATATTAAATTACTATTCTATATGTATGTGTGTATGTTAAATTACTATTCTATATGTATGTGTGTATGTTAAATTACTATTCTATATGTATGTGTATGTATGTTAAATTACTATTCTATATGTATGTGTGTATGTTAAATTACTATTCTATATGTATGTGTGTATGTTAAATTACTATTCTATATGTATGTGTGTATGTTAAATTACTATTCTATATGTATGTGTGTATGTTAAATTACTATTCTATATGTATGTGTGTATGTTAAATTACTATTCTATATGTATGTGTGTATGTTAAATTACTATTCTATATGTATGTGTGTATGTTAAATTACTATTCTATATGTATGTGTGTATGTTAAATTACTATTCTATATGTATGTGTATGTATGTTAAATTACTATTCTATATGTATGTGTGTGTATGTTAAATTACTATTCTATATGTATGTGTGTATGTTAAATTACTATTCTATATGTATGTGTGTATGTTAAATGTTACATAGGTTATATAAATATGATTTGTATTGTTTATCTCCTTTTCTCCACTTCTAGTTTTTTGTGTGCATTTATTTCGTTATTCATTTTTAGTTACATATTTTCATTTTATTGCTGTTAGCAACTTATTATTTAATAACTACATGTTGTGTGTTGTGCGGTAAGTGAAATTCTTCACTTCTTTGATATCCTTTGCTAATAACGTTGCGTTAGCAACTTATTATTTAATAACTACATGTTGTGTGTTGTGCAGAAGTGAAATTCTTCACTTCTTTGATATCCTTTGCTAATAACGTTGCCGTTAGCAACTTATTATTTAATAACTACATGTTGTGTGTTGTGCGGCAAGTGAAATTCTTCACTTCTTTGATATCCTTTGCTAATAACGTTGCTGTTAGCAACTTATTATTTAATAACTACATGTTGTGTGTTGTGCGGTAAGTGAAATTCTTCACTTCTTGATATCCTTTCTAATAACGTTGCCGTTAGCAACTTATTATTTAATAATACATGTTGTGTTGTGCGGTAAGTGAAATTCTTCACTTTTTGATATCCTTTGTAATAACGTTGCCGTTAGCAACTTATTATTTAATAACTACATGTTTGTGTGTTGTGCGGTAAGTGAAATTCTTCACTTCTTTGATATCTTTTGCTAATAACGTTGCTGTTAGCAACTTATTATTTAATAACTACATGTTGTGTGTTGTGCGGTAAGTGAAATTCTTCACTTCTTTGATATCCTTTGCTAATAACGTTGCTGTTAGCAACTTATTATTTAATAACTACATGTTGTGTGTTGTGCGGTAAGTGAAATTCTTCACTTCTTTGATATCTTTTGCTAATAACGTTGCTGTTAGCAACTTATTATTTAATAACTACATGTTTGTGTGTTGTGCGGTAAGTGAAATTCTTCACTTCTTTGATATCCTTTGCTAATAACGTTGCTGTTAGCAACTTATTATTTAATAACTACATGTTGTGTGTTGTGCGGTAAGTGAAATTCTTCACTTCTTTGATATCTTTTGCTAATAACGTTGCTGTTAGCAACTTATTATTTAATAACTACATGTTGTGTGTTGTGCGGTAAGTGAAATTCTTCACTTCTTTGATATCCTTTGCTAATAACGTTGCCGTTAGCAACTTATTATTTAATAACTACATGTTGTGTGTTGTGCGGTAAGTGAAATTCTTCACCTCTTTGATATCCTTTGCTAATAACGTTGCCGTTAGCAACTTATTATTTAATAACTACATGGTGTGTGTTGTGCGGTAAGTGAAATTCTTCACTTCTTTGATATCCTTTGCTAATAACGTTGCTGTTAGCAACTTATTATTTAATAACTACATGTTTGTGTGTTGTGCGGTAAGTGAAATTCTTCACTTCTTTGATATCCTTGTCTAATAACGTTGCTGTCAGCAACTTATTATTTAATAACTACATGTTTGTGTGTTGTGCGGTAAGTGAAATTCTTCACTTCTTTGATATCCTTTGCTAATAACGTTGCTGTTAGCAACTTATTATTTAATAACTACATGTTTGTGTGTTGTGCGGTAAGTGAAATTCTTCACTTCTTTGATATCCTTTGCTAATAACGTTGCCGTTAGCAACTTATTATTTAATAACTACATGTTTGTGTGTTGTGCGGTAAGTGAAATTCTTCACTTCTTTGATATCCTTTGCTAATAACGTTGCTGTTAGCAACTTATTATTTAATAACTACATGTTTGTGTGTTGTGCGGTAAGTGAAATTCTTCACTTCTTTGATATCCTTTGCTAATAACGTTGCTGTTAGCAACTTATTATTTAATAACTACATGTTGTGTGTTGTGCGGTAAGTGAAATTCTTCACTTCTTTGATATCCTTTGCTAATAACGTTGCTGTTAGCAACTTATTATTTAATAACTACATGTTGTGTGTTGTGCGGTAAGTGAAATTCTTCACTTCTTTGATATCCTTTGCTAATAACGTTGCTGTTAGCAACTTATTATTTAATAACTACATGTTGTGTGTTGTGCGGTAAGTGAAATTCTTCACCTCTTTGATATCATTTGCTAATAACGTTGCTGTTAGCAACTTATTATTTAATAACTACATGTTGTGTGTTGTGCGGTAAGTGAAATTCTTCACTTCTTTGATATCCTTTGCTAATAACGTTGCTGTTAGCAACTTATTATTTAATAACTACATGTTTGTGTGTTGTGCGGTAAGTGAAATTCTTCACTTCTTTGATATCCTTTGCTAATAACGTTGCTGTTAGCAACTTATTATTTAATAACTACATGTTTGTGTGTTGTGCGGTAAGTGAAATTCTTCACCTCTTTGATATCATTTGCTAATAACGTTGCTGTTAGCAACTTATTATTTAATAACTACATGTTGTGTGTTGTGCGGTAAGTGAAATTCTTCACTTCTTTGATATCCTTTGCTAATAACGTTGCTGTTAGCAACTTATTATTTAATAACTACATGTTTGTGTGTTGTGCGGTAAGTGAAATTCTTCACTTCTTTGATATCCTTTGCTAATAACGTTGCTGTTAGCAACTTATTATTTAATAACTACATGGTGTGTGTTGTGCGGTAAGTGAAATTCTTCACTTCTTTGATATCCTTTAAATAACGTTGCTGTTAGCAACTTATTATTTAATAACTACATGTTGTGTGTTGTGCGGTAAGTGAAATTCTTCACTTCTTTGATATCCTTTGCTAATAACGTTGCTGTTAGCAACTTATTATTTAATAACTACATGTTTGTGTGTTGTGCGGTAAGTGAAATTCTTCACTTCTTTGATATCCTTTGCTAATAACGTTGCTGTTAGCAACTTATTATTTAATAACTACATGTTTGTGTGTTGTGCGGTAAGTGAAATTCTTCACTTCTTTGATATCCTTTGCTAATAACGTTGCGTTAGCAACTTATTATTTAATAACTACATGTTTGTGTGTTGTGCGGTAAGTGAAATTCTTCACTTCTTTGATATCCTTTGCTAATAACGTTGCTGTTAGCAACTTATTATTTAATAACTACATGTTGTGTGTTGTGCGGTAAGTGAAATTCTTCACTTCTTTGATATCCTTTGCTAATAACGTTGCTGTTAGCAACTTATTATTTAATAACTACATGTTTGTGTGTTGTGCGGTAAGTGAAATTCTTCACTTCTTTGATATCCTTTGCTAATAACGTTGCTGTTAGCAACTTATTATTTAATAACTACATGTTTGTGTGTTGTGCGGTAAGTGAAATTCTTCACTTCTTTGATATCCTTTGCTAATAACGTTGCCGTTAGCAACTTATTATTTAATAACTACATGTTTGTGTGTTGTGCGGTAAGTGAAATTCTTCACTTCTTTGATATCCTTTGCTAATAACGTTGCTGTTAGCAACTTATTATTTAATAACTACATGTTGTGTGTTGTGCGGTAAGTGAAATTCTTCACTTCTTTGATATCCTTTGCTAATAACGTTGCTGTTAGCAACTTATTATTTAATAACTACATGTTTGTGTGTTGTGCGGTAAGTGAAATTCTTCACTTCTTTGATATCCTTTGCTAATAACGTTGCTGTTAGCAACTTATTATTTAATAACTACATGTTGTGTGTTGTGCGGTAAGTGAAATTCTTCACTTCTTTGATATCCTTTGCTAATAACGTTTGTGTGTATTGTTATTGTTTTGATATTTTGTAAAACTACAGTACTTTTTTTTTTTTACGTGCTTCGCTCAAAATGATTGACAAGGAATGGCGTCCAGAGAGCTATTTAAGAAGTAATGGAATTTATTTAGAGCCGGTACAGAGGCGGATCTGCGCAGGATTGAGGTGGGATAAAGAGGAAATCAATATATGAATCTGTCGGACAGGAAACCAAACATTCAATACTAAGGAAGCGCTTTCTTGTGCGTAGGTGCGTGCTACACGCGACAATATTTATAGCAACATGGACGACGTGTCCACTGTCCACTTTTTGTGTGCAGCTTTTATCTAGAAGAGATGCAGCACTGAATCGCTGCCTTTCATATTTGTGTGGAATATTCTGCAAACATTATCATACCTACTTTGTGTTACCGGAGCCAAACATGAACAATCAGCAAAGCACAGTAGCCCTCTTCCCCAAATGGCTACATGTGAAATGTGATGCCGGCGAAAAGTACCATGAAAACGTGGATATATGGCATAGCAGAATTCTGAGAAAAAGCAGACATAAAATTCTGTAAGCAAATAAAATTGTAAAGGAACCATTTTTCATGCCATGAGGTAGAATAGAAAAAGGTGTTAGGCTCGTATTTTTTTATTGACTATCATCACACGTTGGGTGATGTGATCACATGTCACGTCGGTCATCTTTACTTCTTAGTTATTTTATAGCACCCAATTAAGGTTGGGTCAACTGGAGAGCCTTAACTGCACTTTCACTGGGGAAGTGAACCCGTACCATACGTTTAGAAAGCGAGTGCACTAATCACTAGGCTGTCGCGCCTCACGGAATACGGTATATCACAACAGCACGGTCCGTATTCGAACCCAAGATCTTCGGATCGCAAGGCGTAACCACTTATCCACCGAGACCCCCGAGTCATTTCTGTAAACTATTGAAATATTAAACACTTTGACACAGTGATCTGTGAGTCATTTCTGTCAACTATTGAAATATTAAACACTTTGACACAGTGATCTGTGAGTCATTTCTGTAAACTATTGAAATATTAAACACTTTGACACAGTGATCTGTGAGTCATTTCTGTAAACTATTGAAATATTAAACACTTTGACACAGTGATCTGTGAGTCATTTCTGTAAACTATTGAAATATTAAACACTTTGACACAGTGATCTGTGAGTCATTTCTGTAAACTATTGAAATATTAAACACTTTGACACAGTGATCCGTGAGTCATTTCTGTCAACTATTGAAATATTAAACACTTTGACACAGTGATCTGTGAGTCATTTCTGTAAACTATTGAAATATTAAACACTTTGACACAGTGATCTGTGAGTCATTTCTGTAAACTATTGAAATATTAAACACTTTGACACAGTGATCCGTGAGTCATTTCTGTAAACTATTGAAATATTAAACACTTTGACACAGTGATCTGTGAGTCATTTCTGTAAACTATTGAAATATTAAACACTTTGACACAGTGATCCGTGAATCATTTCTGTAAACTATTGAAATATTAAACACTTTGACACAGTGATCCGTGAGTCATTTCTGTAAACTATTGAAATATTAAACACTTTGACACAGTGATCTGTGAGTCATTTCTGTAAACTATTGAAATATTAAACACTTTGACACAGTGATCCGTGAATCATTTCTGTAAACTATTGAAATATTAAACACTTTGACACAGTGATCCGTGAATCATTTCTGTAAACTATTGAAATATTAAACACTTTGACACAGTGATCTGTGAGTCATTTCTGTAAACTATTGAAATATTAAACACTTTGACACAGTGATCCGTGAATCATTTCTGTAAACTATTGAAATATTAAACACTTTGACACAGTGATCTGTGAGTCATTTCTGTAAACTATTGAAATATTAAACACTTTGACACAATGATCTGTGAGTCATTTCTGTAAACTACTGCAATATTAACAATCTATAACAAAAATCTTTAACCTGGTCTCAGAGTAAGATTTATCTTAGAAAAATTTTATTCTCTTGAGGAGATTAGAAGAATATCGAGATTGTTTTTGATTAACTTTGAACCTTCTGGAATTATTGTATGTTTTATCCTGATATTTTCTGAAACTCTATCTTATCTATTTCAACTCGCTAGACGTAACTGTCTAGACAAAATTCTAATATCTGTATCTTTGTGTCTCCAACTATCATATCAGTTTGTGTGTTTCTTCTACAGCAGTATTGTACAACATGGAGCCTATGTGATAGATCTCGTGCGCCACATTTGTATGCTGCCGGCTTTTAAGACTAATCAGAATTTCAAGAAGGAAAAGGGGCGGGGGTTGATTTCTGAATAACAATATGTTTCAGGTTGTATTTTTGTTAGCGTAATATTTCTTTAACATAACTTTTAATTAGGATTAAGTTATGTGTACGCCCGGATGTTGTTGATGTTCGTAATGGGAGCAAAGAATAGTAAAACTGCGACCTACAAGGCATGTCGTAAGAGGCGATTGAGATAGGGGCCTAGGGAAGCTACCTTAGTAAATAAAAAGCTGCTACGCAGAAATTGGACTTGCTGGACTTCTTGTAGGCACATAACTGGCACAACGTACAATCTATCTTAGGCTCAGATCACATATAAATCACAAAGAGGGCTAATAAGCGGCGATAGGAGCGTTCGAAGAAGAAGTTATCTGTTATTATTGTTTATTCGTGTTATTATTAATATTTATGTGGGCGCCGATAGCCAGTCGATAGCACGCTGCGCTAGTAACTGCTAGTGCCGTGGTTGTACACGGTGCGCTAGTAACCGCTTGTGCCGTAGAAATTCTGTGGTTGTACAGGCTGCGTTAGTAACTGCTTGTGCCGTGGAAATGTCGTTGTTGTACAGGCTGCGTTAGTAACTTGCTTGTACCGTGGAAATGTCGTTGTTGTACAGGCTGCGTTAGTAACTGCTTGTGCCGTGGAAATGTCGTTGTTGTACACGCTGCGCTAGTAACCGCTAGTACCGTGGAAATGTCGTGGTTGTACAGGCTGCGCTAGTAACCGCTTGTACCGTGGAAATATCGTGGTTGTACAGGCTGCGCTAGAAACCGCTTGTACCGTGGAAATGTCGTGGTTGTACACGCTGCGCTAGTAACCGGGTTAATCAACTAGTATACAAATATATATATACTCTAAACATGGCAACAAGAAACAATACGCCAGTGAGTCTTATTGTAAACACGCCATGGACACGTCCGGAGTGAAATGAAGATATTCCAAACTGAAAATGAAACTGTCAACATTGTTTACTTAACTTATCGATAACATTGTTTGTTACTTCGGACAGAACTCTGTTTATTTAGTTTAGTTAATAAATTATCATTACTGCATGTAGAACTACTTAGTTTAGTTAATAAATTATCATTACTACATGTAGAACTATTTAGTTTAGTTAATAAATTATCATTAATGCATGTAGAACTACTTAGTTTAGTTAATAAATTATCATTACTGCATGTAGAACTACTTAGTTTAGTTAATAAATTATCATTACTGCATGTAGAACTACTTAGTTTAGTTAATAAATTATCAATACTACATGTAGAACTACTTAGTTTAGTTAATAAATTATCATTACTGCATGTAGAACTATTTAGTTTAGTTAATAAATTATCAATACTGCATGTAGAACTACTTAGTTTAGTTAATAAATTATCATTACTGCATGTAGAACTACTTAGTTTAGTTAATAAATTATCAATACTGCATGTAGAACTATTTAGTTTAGTTAATAAATTATCAATACTGCATGTAGAACTACTTAGTTTAGTTAATAAATTATCATTACTGCATGTAGAACTACTTAGTTTAGTTAATAAATTATCAATACTGCATGTAGAACTATTTAGTTTAGTTAATAAATTATCAATACTGCATGTAGAACTACTTAGTTTAGTTAATAAATTATCATTACTGCATGTAGAACTACTTAGTTTAGTTAATAAATTATCAATACTGCATGTAGAACTATTTAGTTTAGTTAATAAATTATCAATACTGCATGTAGAACTACTTAGTTTAGTTAATAAATTATCATTACTGCATGTAGAACTACTTAGTTTAGTTAATAAATTATCAATACTGCATGTAGAACTATTTAGTTTAGTTAATAAATTATCATTACTGCATGTAGAACTACTTAGTTTAGTTAATAAATTATCATTACTACATGTAGAACTACTTAGTTTAGTTAATAAATTATCATTACTGCATGTAGAACTACTTAGTTTAGTTAATAAATTATCATTACTACATGTAGAACTACTTAGTTTAGTTAATAAATTATCATTACTGCATGTAGAACTACTTAGTTTAGTTAATAAATTATCATTACTGCATGTAGAACTACTTAGTTTAGTTAATAAATTATCATTACTGCATGTAGAACTACTTAGTGGAGAAGCGATCTGGTCTTCTCCTCAGAATGTCCTTTACTAACTGACGACTTATTTTTCGTCGTACGCTCCATATCAACCACTTGTTCAACAACTATTTGTATGTTATTTGCATGTGATCTGAGTCTAAGAGCGAATGTACGTTGTGCCAGTTATGCGCCTACAAATAGGTCAGCACATCAGATTTCTGCGACGCTTTTTATTTACTAGGGTAGCTTCCTACATCGCTACTACTTTTGCCTTGTAGGTCGTAATGTTAATATTCTTTGCTTCCCTTGCAAGCCGCGACAGGACACGGACAACGACTAATGACACACGTTTTTCGTTGGTAAACTGTTCTTCGGCGTGATCCTCATCACATCACCCATCGTGTGCCGACGGTCAATGAAAAATACAGGCCTAACACTGTATTGCCCTTATGTACCACGAGATATGAAAGGGTTCCTTTACTTTTTTTTTTTAAAAACTATTCTTCATTGATTTCCAGGACAGCGCTGTTGTATGGCTTCAACCCGCTTGATTTCTTATTCTTGGAGTCTGGCTACGGTTGCAGATTCACTTTCTTTCCTTGATTCGTTAACGTCACACGCCCTCCCCAACCCCTGTCTTTTCAGGATGTCAAAATCCTCATACAGAGAAAAATCTGCAGTAGACTGGAAGACAAACACTGGATATGATTATGAGAAAATCTGCAGTAGACTGGAAGACAAACACTAGATATGATTATGAGAAAATCTGCAGTAGACTGGAAGACAAACACTGGATATGATTATGAGAAAATCTGCAGTAGACTGAAAGACAAACACTAGATATGATTATGAGAAAATCTGCAGTAGACTGGAAGACAAACACTGGATATGATTAGGAGAAAATATCTGCAGTAGACTGGAAGACAAACACTAGATATGATTATGAGAAAATCTGCAGTAGACTGAAAGACAAACACTAGATACGATTATGAGAAAATCTGTAGTAGACTGGAAGACAAACACTGGATATGATTATGAGAAAATCTGCAGTAGACTGAAAGACAAACACTAGATATGATTATGAGAAAATCTGCAGTAGACTGGAAGACAAACACTAGATATGATTATGAGAAAATCTGCAGTAGACTGGAAGACAAACACTGGATATGATTAGGAGAAAATATCTGCAGTAGACTGGAAGACAAACACTAGATATGATTATGAGAAAATCTGCAGTAGACTGAAAGACAAACACTAGATACGATTATGAGAAAATCTGTAGTAGACTGGAAGACAAACACTGGATATGATTATGAGAAAATCTGCAGAGACTGGAAGACAAACACTGGATATGATTATGAGAAAATCTGCAGTAGACTGGAAGACAAATACTAGATATGATTATGAGAAAATCTGCAGTAGACTGAAAGACAAACACTAGATATGATTATGAGAAAATCTGCAGTAGACTGAAAGACAAACACTGGATATGATTATGAGAAAATCTGCAGTAGACTGAAAGACAAACACTGGATATGATTATGAGAAAATCTGCAGTAGACTGAAAGACAAACACTGGATATGATTATGAGAAAATCTGCAGTAGACTGGAAGACAAACACTAGATATGATTATGAGAAAATCTGCAGTAGACTGGAAGACAAACACTAGATATGATTATGAGAAAATCTGCAGTAGACTGGAAGACAAACACTGGATATGATTATGAGAAAATCTGCAGTAGACTGGAAGACAAACACTTGATATGATTATGAGAAAATCTGCAGTAGACTGGAAGACAAACACTAGATATGATTATGAGAAAATCTGCAGTAGACTGAAAGACAAACACTAGATATGATTAGGAGAAAATCTGCAGTAGACTGAAAGACAAACACTGGATATGATTATGAGAAAATCTGCAGTAGACTGGAAGACAAACACTGGATATGATTATGAGAAAATCTGCAGTAGACTGAAAGACATACACTAGATATGATTATGAGAAAATCTGCAGTAGACTGAAAGACAAACACTAGATATGATTATGAGAAAATCTGCAGTAGACTGGAAGACAAACACTAGATATGATTATGAGAAAATCTGCAGTAGACTGGAAGACAAACACTAGATATGATTATGAGAAAATCTGCAGTAGACTGGAAGACAAACACTAGATATGATTATGAGAAAATCTGCAGTAGACTGAAAGACAAACACTGGATATGATTATGAGAAAATCTGCAGTAGACTGGAAGACAAACACTGGATATGATTATGAGAAAAGACTTCTTCAAAGAAATAAGGAGAGATCTAAGAACAGACCAGGTCATTATATTTGGCCTACATACCAGACTCAACATACACTTACATAGTTATTGATTATTGATTATTGGTTATTGGTTATTAATTATTGGTTATTGATTATTGGTTATTGATTATTGGTTATTGTTTATTGGTTATTGATTATTGGTTATTGATTATTGGTTATTGGTTATTGGTTATTGGTTACTAAACTGACGTCATTGCACTCCGGGCATACCCATAGGTGCTCAGTCTCCCCAACAGATATCGAAGAGAGCACACTGATGATTCCGTGTCTCGCTGATTAAACACACCTCTCACTCTGCCTCTCAGGCCTCCAGTTCGACTTGTACAACGGGTAACTCCAAACTGCCTAAATCGCTTGATCGATTCAACATCGATTTTAGTGTCCTCATCCAACAGACAGTCGCGAAGAGACCGAAGAATATCCCTTATCCATCTTCAACTCCCCAACAATCGAAGCTGTTGATGCAAGCCTGTCCGCTCTCTCATTACTGTAAACACCCGCATGCCCAGGACAGTATATCCACGTAAGCCGCTGGAGGTTAGAAACTTCTATGACACCACTCATACCGAAACCTGCCCTTCTGGATCTTGTGAAGCATCGACTGAGAGTCAGATACAACAACGGCTCCAGTAAATGAAGTCCCAGAGAGCCAATGGAGGGCAGCAGTAACGACCTCAACCTCCATCCTCATACTAGAAGTAGTTGTCCTGTACGCCCCACTTCGCTCTGCAACAACCCTACCATGCGCATTAGCCAAGAAACCCCAGCCGGATTTCTCACCACGTTGAACCGACCATCGGTATATACAACAACATCATCATCCCTTGCATTATCTTCTATCAGCTGCTTAACTGCGAGATGAGCCTTCATGTTGCCCCCAATCTCTACATTCTCTTCCAAGAGTAATGATAACGTTGAGATAGTTGGTCATGCTACCATCTGTTGGGATCCATTCTTCCCTTTTGGTAGGGTCGCAACCGTAGTCACATGGCCAATTGTTCTCTCTGCCTGGGCCATCCACGACATGCCACGCTTGATTCTCGTGCCCTTAACATCATTAGTGTTCTTGTGCAGTGGATGTCTCTTACATAGACTATGAATAAGTCAAACAGCTCTCTACCAGTATTAACATGGGAACAAACACCGGAGCATGTCCTGCAAGACTGTCCTCTCCTGGATGAGCTGAGAAGCAACATGTGGCCACACCCAGTCAACCTAAAACTAAGTTTTGGGAAACCTGGCAGACCTGAATCTGACTGTCCAGTTTGTGGTCCACGGTAAACTAAGCGCGTGGCCAGAGATCGCTGAAAATGAAGGCATTTACAATATCATCATGGTCCATTTTTCGTCCGCTTTCTATAATAGCCTTGACCTCACGCCTATAAGCCCGTTCATTCCTCTTTACGCCTGAGTGTCCTGGCACAAAATAACACTTTTAGCCTTGGCCTTCTCAGAGACTCCAACCACTGCCTCGAGCTTATATTGTCTCGGCTTCTTAAGCGCATACATTGAATCACTGTTGTATGAGACTCCAGCCTGGCCATATTTCTTGAGTCACTGTTGTATGAGACTCCAGCCTGGCCACATTTCTTGAGTTAGTACCATAACTCCAACTGACTTGTAATCACAACAAAACCACCGCCGTCCTTCTTCACAACAGTCCTTCTTCACAACAGTCCTTCTTCTCAACAGTCCTCCTGACATGAGCAGCGAAACACATAAAGTGTGCATGTGTCTGACAACAAAACCATATGTACAAATGACCAAATCACACCTAGAAGAGTGCTAAGCATTCAACGCATGAACTGCCACAACGATCACTGGGTTTTCTTGTCTGAATTCCAAAATACATACATTATTGAACTCCGAGTCAAGTGTGGTGTAGCTAAACAAGAACACTATGCTGGTAGCCAAAGAAGAATAGTAAACCAACACAGAACCAGTGTCATTAGTCGACACACGCTGAGAGACATACTGAGGGGGAGATCGGAGCACTTATAGACAAATTGGTTCGACGTGCAGTAATGATAATCCGACGTCTAAACTAAACTTGTCTGAATTTATCCAGCCTGATACAAATTGAAAAAGATATATTGCTCCTTTCTGACACTTGTGTCTATTCTTCATCGGGATCAATGCTCTCAAATGAAAACAACTTTTGCATAACGCCCTGAAGCATATAAGATTGTCCTCTGTTTAGCATAATGTCTCTTTCTCTTCTGACTTCCTTGAGCGCCATATTAGGCGCCCTGGCTACGCCTGAATTCATAACGAGGGAATATGTATTTTTGTGTAAAAAGACAATGGCAAAGCATATATGTTTTTTAAAATAAGTGCTATGTAAGAGTCCTACATATACCATGGACAGAGAACAAAAACCAAATAGATCTATCCAGAAAGAAATCAAATTCAAAGAAAGCGGTCTGATGCTACAAATAAGAATGAGAACACTGGGTTATTTTCAATATATAAAAACGACACGAAGGGTTGGAGAAGACTATTATAGAAGGAGGCATCCTGGCAAAGAGGAGAAGAGGAAGACCACGGAGAAGATGGATTTATGATGTCACTGACGAATTGGCCGGACATCTGGTCTATAGAATAAAGAACTTTTGAAGGGATGTTAGAGTGACAAAGATCTGCTCAGGACAATCTAATGAAAATGAAAATCATATCCTTTACAGGACTTAGCCATCAACCACAGTAAATGAATCGTTGATTTTCTAGGCACCACTTATACATTCGGTAGTTTGTCATTGCTTTCTGAACGGTGAGGTCTATTTCTACCGTTCGTAAAATTTCAAGAAACAAATTTGCTTCCAAACTGCCCGCAGTGGTGTTTGAACCACGTACGCTTTGGTTGTGATCGAGCTCACTATCGCTTAAGCTACATACGCTCACTGGACAAGCTATTGGATGATGCTAGTGATGATGATGATGATGATGATGATGATGATGCTAATGATGATGATGATGCTGCTAATGATGATGATGATGATGCTAATGATGATGATGATGATGCTAATGATGATGATGATGATGCTAATGATGATGATGATGATGCTAATGATGATGATGCTAATGATGATGATGATGCTGCTAATGATGATGATGATGATGATGCTAATGATGATGATGATGATGCTAATGATGATGATGATGATGATGCTAATGATGATGATGATGATGCTAATGATGATGATGATGATGATGCTAATGATGATGATGATGATGCTAATGATGATAATGATGATGATGCTAATGATGATGATGATGATGCTAATGATGATGACAGACGGACTACATTTCCTTGATTATATCACCTTCATATATATAAATAAACCAACCGTCTCTGACATTCTTAAGACATTGTGGTATCCCTGGACCGACCACTTTTATTGGGACAATTGTAACGCATTCAGACTATGTTGTAATGGGCATTTATAGAGACTTTGGTTTCATGGCGTCAGTCTTCTTGACTTTGATGAATGTTTTTAAGAACTTAAGATACGTAGACCAGTCTCTGGAGGATATATAGTGGTTACTATGGTTACGCTACTTAATACGGTGATACGGTCTGGTCGTGGATTGATGGATATACGAGATTAGCTGTTAAGTGAGTATCGAGTAACATGACGGCAAGATAGGGTAGGTAGAGACATTCATCTATCATTAAGCTAATGCGCTGATTCAGGAATAGTACTGATAGAATAGGTTCAGTGTGTTTGGGAGCGGATGTGTATGTGTGCGTGTGTTTGGGAGCGGATGTGTATGTGTGTGTGTGTTTGGGAGTGGATGTGTATGTGTGTGTGTTTGGGAGTGGATGTGTGTGTGTGTGTGTGTGTTTGGAAGTGGATGTGTGTGTGTGTGTGTGTTTGGGAATGGATGTGTGTGTGTTTGGGAGTAGATTGTGCGTGTGTTTGGGAGCGGATGTGTATGTGTGTGTGTGTTTGGGAGTGGATGTGTATGTGTGTGTGTTTGGGAGTGGATGTGTGTGTGTGTGTGTGGTTGGAAGTGGATGTGTGTGTGTGTGTGTGTTTGGGAATGGATGTGTGTGTGTTTGGGAGTAGATTGTGCGTGTGTTTGGGAGTGGATGTGTCTGAAACGACCTTAACATACCCGCTAGCTAAGAAACCCCATACTAATCCTTCACCACGGTGCATAGACCCATCAGTAATGTTTTAAACACCACACATTCATTGACATTGAAGTTGACACTGACATTGACACCAACATTGACACTGACACCCTCCAGACACCATTACAAATAAACTCTAATGTGGTCTCCTCTGTGCTATTGAAACAATACATTTAATTAAAAATCATTTACAGACGATTCTCGATTTAATTAACTCGTTTCATGCCACTGAATTTCTTCAAGCCTTTATTAGATTGAGTTCTAAAGGTGCCACTCGGAGCAGGCAAATGACATTAGCTGGATGTAGCGGTAATGATGGATTGTAAAGATCAATTCTTCACATTCATTTGATAGATCAGTTTCCACAACTCAACAAAAAATGTATATTTCTTTGCAGAAAATGTTTGCTATGTTGGATGTTTTGTTTATTCTAGCAATTAAAATGATTGCTATGTCGGATGTTTTGTTTATTCTAGCAATTAAAATGATTGCTATGTTGGATGTATGCGTCAGGATGCCTCCTATCACCTTTGTTGTTCTTACTGACAATAGACTGGATTATGAAGACCACAGTAACTAACACCAGAAATGGAATCCAATGGACTCTGACAGAGCAACTAGATGATCTGGACTTCGCTGATGATATAGCCCTTCTGTCACATACACGAAATCAGATGCAGGATAAGCTAAACACATTGAATCAAAGGTCCCAGCAACTAGGGCTGAACATTCATAAAGGAAAGACAAAGATATTGAGAATTAACCAAGCAAACGACAACTCAATCTCCCTGGTGGAAATCCCACTTCAAGAGGTAGAATCATACACATATTTGGGCAGCAACGTAGACAAAGAGGGTGGAACAGATAGAGATGTTAAAATAAGAATACAGAAGGCAAGAGGAGCTTTCATTGCACTGGGAAACATTTGGAAGTCCAAAGAAATCAAATCTAGAACAAAATTCGGATATTTAACTCTAATGTTAAAGCAGTTCTACTGTATGGGTCAGAAACATGGAGAACAACTAAAACAATAGCGCATAAATTGCAAACATTCATCAACTGGTGTCTGCGCAGAATAGAGGGAATAAGATGGTATGATAGGGTCACAAATGAGGAACTTATGGAGAGAACAAGACAGATTCCAGTGAACGAACAGGTTTAAAAAGACGCTGGCGCTGGATAGGACACACTTTGCGAAAACCGGAGGGAATAAAAGCAAGAAGGGTCCTTGCCTGGAACCGCAGGGACAGCGAAAGAAGGGAGGCCGAGAAATACATGGAGACGAGATTTGGAGGCGGAGATCAACAATATAAAGAAGAGCTGGAGGGAACTGCAGGAGATAGCTAGAGATAGGAAGACTTGGCATGAGTTGGTTGAGGGCCTATGCCCCAAGCCAGGAGAAAAGAGCAAAGAGGAGAAGTAGTTATTTTGGATGTTTTGTTTATTCTAGCAATTAAAATGTTTGCTATGTCGGATGTTTTGTTTATTCTAGCAATTAAAATGTTTGCTATGTCGGATGTTTTGTTTTATTCTAGTGATTAAAATGTTTGATATGTTGGATGTTTTGTTTATTCTAGTGATTAAAATGTTTGCTATGTTGGATGTTTTGTTTATTCTAGTGATTAAAATGTTTGCTAGTTTATTGATTGGATTTGTTTGCTTTATTCTAGTGATTAAAATGTTTGCTATGTTGGATGTTTTGTTTATTCTAGGAATTAAAATGTTTGCTATGTTGGATGTTTTGTTTATTCTAGTGATTAAAATGTTTGCTATGTTGGATGTTTTGTTTATTCTAGGAGGGTAGCTTCTCTAACTCCTACATGAGTGACTTCTTACGACATGCCTTGTAGGTCTCAGTGCTACTTATCTTACTATTTCTACAACAAAGTTCTAGATTTATTTCTACATTAGTGACTTCTTACGACATGCTTTGTAGGTCGCAGTGCTACTAATCTTACTATTACTACATGAGTGACTTCTTACGACATGCCTTGTAGGTCTCAGTGCTACTTATCTTACTATTACTAACGATTAGTGACTTAATACTACTGACGACATGCTTTGTAGGTCGCAGTGCTACTAATCTTACTATTACTACATGAGTGACTTCTTACGACATGCTTTGTAGGTCTCAGTGCTACTTATCTTACTATTACTACATGAGTGACTTCTTACGACATGCCTTGTAGGTCTCAGTGCTACTTATCTTACTATTACTACATGAGTGACTTACCTTTAGCGAAACAGTGACCTTGACATCGAGGTCTCAGTGCTACTTATCTTACTATTACTACAACAAAGTTCTAGATTTATTTCTATATCGTAGTTCGATCGGGAGTTTTTGCTAACAAATTTTACCTATTTTTTAAGCTAGAGAATGTGAACAAAATTTAATTCGGTCGCGTTGCGTATTTCAATTATGTAATGAATGTGTTCCAAATGTACTGAACAGTCAAAATTCTATTATAATTAGTGAGCTAAACAGTCAAAATTATATTTTAATGAATGTGATTTCATTTTCTTCCTCAGATAAATCATGTGTATGTTTACTCAAGATGGACGTTGTGCTGAGCTGTTCGTCTTGAGCAGACAATATTCTAGACAAAGTCGCCATGATTCGTCTTAGACGTCATCTTGTACGTCAGATCCGCAGACGTGACAGCAAGTTTGTAATCTAAGTCCCATAACCAGTGACAATAATTGGTTAATGACGTCATCAAATAATGGAGAAAACGCTGGAAGTTATTTTGCCAGATTTCAGAGCGAAGGATATAAACATCAGCTTTCCCCGCCAGAATTTATTGAAGACCGGCTACGCCAATGAAGATGCGCCTTTGATATATGGTTATTCCATCGATCAGACAGAATTGTTGAAATTTATAGACAACGCTTCGACTTTGGGGCAATTGTCGTCTGGAACACTTGGAGCAAATGAGACAGAGTACAAAGTTGCTGAAGTAATGTGGCAAGTAGGTGATGGTTGCAGTTGATGTGTGTAGTTAATGTGTGTAGTTGATGTGTGTAGTTAATGTGTGTAGTTGATGTGTGTAGTTGATGTGTGTAGTTGATGTGTGTAGTTGATGTGTGTAGTTGATGTGTGCAGTTGATGTGTGTAGTTACACAGACAGACAATAAATCCCTAACGGCCCTAAAATGAAAATGTAAGGTAGGTCAGTTAAGAACTGACTGTCTGTCTGTATATGTTATGTCTACTGTATAGGAAGTCTACATTTCCTAGCTTCTATTGTATTCTTCACTTGTTTACAGCCAACTCTAAATTGTGCCACATAACTGACCGGGGAAACCCTGACATCGTTTTCAGTTGGGGGCTGGATTTTGTGTATGTTTGATAGAACACTGCAAGCTTTTTTGCAGGTTTTGGTATGAGGGTGTGTTCTATAGAAGTTTCTAACATCCAGAGTCTTACGTGGATATACTGTCCTGGGCATGCGGGCGTTTCCGGTAATGAGAGAACGGACAGGCTTGCATCAACAGCATCGATTGTTGGAGAGTTGAAGATGAATAACGAGGATGTTCTTAGGTCTCTTCATGACTGCCTGTTGGATGAAGACACTAAAATAAATGTTGAATCGATCCGACGGCACGCCATCTGCCGAGAGTATTGCAAATCTCCGTAGCTCCAGCAACAATCCTATGTATCACTGGAAAAAATCCACTCGTGAACAGAACGGTGCGGTCTGAATTTGAACCCACGAACTTCTGAACGCAAAGCAAGGGCGTCACCACTTAGCCACAGAGACCCCCAAGTGTTCCTGTACTTGAAAACAGCGTCCATCTCTAAAAAAAAAGCACAATGTGTGTCTCAAGCAGCCAACAACTTTCATATTGAGATTCTTGCACACAGAAACTGTTCTCCGATTTTAACTCCATCAGATTATTTTTCTTTTCTCAAATCTTCTGGCAGGAAAAATAACAACTTTAATTAAAGAAACTATTTGGTTACACTGATTAAGAATTCAAACTGGCAAGTGATAGCTGGATTAGTGGGAAAATTTGTGTTCTTTTTCCAAGGTCATTTCAAGGACAAATAGAGATGATAAAAGAGTGTCAATTCAGATTGTGCCTATTCTTTGAAAACAAAAATATATATATATAAATCTCTATGACATTTGTTTTATTGCTTTATCAGAACTTATGGCTGGCCTCCTACACCTTGCAGATTCTATTTAAATTTATTTTAAATTTAATTTTAATTTATTTGAAATTTAGTTTTAATGTTTTTCCCGGAATGAGCAGTAATGAAACCATCCGTTTTCATAAGAGTGAGAGACAGTGCTCTAGCAGCGCAAATGATCATAATAGTAGGTTAAGATTAGGCTGCAAAGTATCTGCCAAAGCAAAATTCAATTGTTAAAAAGTTTAAAATAATATTCCTGCAAACATTTTTACTATTTTCATAATTATAATGGACCCTCGCCGGTGTTACGGACTTCGAGCACTGCAGGTGAGATCTTTCTTGGTAAGAAAGTGATGAGAGCACACGTGGTTATTCCTCGAAGTGCAATGATGATGGTCTTATCAATCGATCAATCCATCCATCTATCTATCTAACCATCCATCTATCTAACCATCCATCTATCTAAGCATCCATCTATCTAACCATCCATCTATCTAACCATCCATCTATCTAACCATCCATCTATCTAACCATCCATCTATCTAACCATCTATCTATCTAACCATCCATCTATCTAACCATCCATCTATCTAACCATCCATCTATCTAACCATCCATCTATCTAACCATCCATCTATCTAACCATCCATCTATTTAACCATCTATCTATCTAACCATCCATCTATCTAACCATCCATCTATCTAACCATCCATCTATCTAACCATCCATCTATCTAACCATCCATCTATCTAACCATCCATCTATCTAACCATCCATCTATCTAACCATCCATCTATCTAACATCCATCTATCTAACCATCTATCTATCTAACCATCCACCTATCTAACCATCCATCTATCTAACCATCCATCTATCTAACCATCTATCTATCTAACCATCCACCTATCTAACCATCCATCTATCTAACCATCCATCTATCTAACCATCCATCTATCTAACCATCCATCTAACTAACCATCCATCCATCTAACCATCTATCTATCTAACCATCCATCTATCTAACCATCCATCTATCTAACCATCCATCTATCTAACCATCCATCTATCTAACCATCCATCTATCTAACCATCCATCTATCTAACCATCCACCTATCTAACCATCCATCTATCTAACCTCTATGTTAGGACATCAGCTGCAAAGTTAAACATCCATCCATCTAACCTCTATGTTAGGGCATCAGCCTGCCAAAGTTAAACATCCATCCATCTAACCTCTATGTTAGGGCATCAGCCTGCCAAAGTTAAACATCCATCTATCTAACTCTATGTTAGGCATCAGCCTGCCAAGTTAAACATCCACCTATCTAACCTCTATGTTAGGGCATCAGCCTGCCAAAGTTAAACATCCATCCATCTAACCTCTATGTTAGGACATCAGCCTGCCAAAGTTAAACATCCACCTATCTAACCTCTATGTTAGGGCATCAGCCTGCCAAAGTTAAACATCCACCTATCTAGCCTCTATGTTAGGGCATCAGCCTGCCAAAGTTAAACATCCATCTATCTAACCTCTATGTTAGGGCATCAGCCTGCCAAAGTTAAACATCCATCTATCTAACCTCTATGTTAGGGCATCAGTCTGCCAAAGTTAAACA
The DNA here is from genome assembly GCA_020796225.1 of Arion vulgaris. Taxonomy (NCBI): domain Eukaryota; kingdom Metazoa; phylum Mollusca; class Gastropoda; order Stylommatophora; family Arionidae; genus Arion; species Arion vulgaris. The sequence continues at coordinate 44,868,284 of CM036754.1, forward strand.
TCCATCTATCTAACCTCTATGTTAGGCCATCAGCCTGCCAAAGTTAAACATCCATCTATCTAACCTCTATGTTAGGCCATCAGCCTGCCAAAGTTAAACATCCATCCATCTAACCTCTATGTTAGGGCATCAGCCTGCCAAAGTTAAACATCCACCTATCTAACCTCTATGTTAGGACATCAGCCTGCCAAAGTTAAACATCCACCTATCTAACCTCTATGTTAGGACATCAGCCTGCCAAAGTTAAACATCCATCTATCTAACCTCTATGTTAGGGCATCAGCCTGCCAAAGTTAAACATCCACCTATCTAGCCTCTATGTTAGGGCATCAGCCTGCCAAAGTTAAACATCCATCTATCTAACCTCTATGTTAGGACATCAGTCTGCCAAAGTTAAACATCCATCTATCTAACCTCTATGTTAGGACATCAGCCTGCCAAAGTTAAACATCCACCTATCTAACCTCTATGTTAGGACATCAGCCTGCCAAAGTTAAACATCCATCTATCTAACCTCTATGTTAGGGCATCAGCCTGCCAAAGTTAAACATCCATCTATCTAACCTCTATGTTAGGCCATCAGCCTGCCAAAGTTAAACATCCATCTATCTAACCTCTATGTTAGGACATCAGCCTGCCAAAGTTAAACATCCATCTATCTAACCTCTATGTTAGGACATCAGCCTGCCAAAGTTAAACATCCATCTATCTAACCTCTATGTTAGGCCATCAGCCTGCCAAAGTTAAACATCCATCTATCTAACTCTATGTTAGGCATCAGCCTGCCAAAGTTAAACATCCATCTATCTAACCTCTATGTTAGGGCATCAGTCTGCCAAAGTTAAACATCCATCTATCTAACCTCTATGTTAGGACATCAGCCTGCCAAAGTTAAACATCCATCTATCTAACCTCTATGTTAGGACATCAGCCTGCCAAAGTTAAACATCCATCTATCTAACCTCTATGTTAGGCCATCAGCCTGCCAAAGTTAAACATCCATCTATCTAACCTCTATGTTAGGGCATCAGCCTGCCAAAGTTAAACATCCATCTATCTAACCTCTATGTTAGGACATCAGTCTGCCAAAGTTAAACATCCATCTAACCTCTATGTTAGGACATCAGCCTGCCAAAGTTAAACATCCATCTATCTAACCTCTATGTTAGGACATCAGTCTGCCAAAGTTAAACATCCATCTAACCTCTATGTTAGGACATCAGCCTGCCAAAGTCAAACATCCATCTATCTAACCTCTATGTTAGAACATCAGCCTGCCAAAGTCAAACATCCATCTATCTAACCTCTATGTTAGGACATCAGTCTGCCAAAGTTAAACATCCATCTATCTAACCTCTATGTTAGGGCATCAGTCTGCCAAAGTTAAACATCCATCTATCTAACCTCTATGTTAGGGCATCAGCCTGCCAAAGTTAAACATCCATCTATCTAACCTCTATGTTAGGACATCAGTCTGCCAAAGTTAAACATCCATCTAACCTCTATGTTAGGGCATCAGCCTGCCAAAGTTAAACATCCATCTATCTAACCTCTATGTTAGGGCATCAGCCTGCCAAAGTTAAACATCCATCTATCTAACCTCTATGTTAGGACATCAGCCTGCCAAAGTTAAACATCCATCTAACCTCTATGTTAGGACATCAGCCTGCCAAAGTTAAACATCCATCTATCTAACCTCTATGTTAGGACATCAGTCTGCCAAGTTAACATCCATCTAACCTCTATGTTAGGACATCAGCCTGCCAAAGTCAAACATCCATCTATCTAACCTCTATGTTAGAACATCAGCCTGCCAAAGTCAAACATCCATCTATCTAACCTCTATGTTAGAACATCAGCCTGCCAAAGTCAAACATCCATCTATCTAACCTCTATGTTAGGACATCAGTCTGCCAAAGTTAAACATCCATCTATCTAACCTCTATGTTAGGGCATCAGCCTGCCAAAGTTAAACATCCATCTATCTAACCTCTATGTTAGGACATCAGTCTGCCAAAGTTAAACATCCATCTAACCTCTATGTTAGGACATCAGCCTGCCAAAGTTAAACATCCATCTATCTAACCTCTATGTTAGGACATCAGTCTGCCAAAGTTAAACATCCATCTAACCTCTATGTTAGGACATCAGCCTGCCAAAGTTAAACATCCATCTATCTAACCTCTATGTTAGGACATCAGCCTGCCAAAGTTAAACATCCATCTATCTAACCTCTATGTTAGGACATCAGTCTGCCAAAGTTAAACATCCATCTAACCTCTATGTTAGGACATCAGTCTGCCAAAGTTAAACATCCATCTAACTCTATGTTGGGCATCAGTCTGCCAAAGTTAAACATCCATCTAACCTCTATGTTAGGACATCAGCCTGCCAAAGTCAAACATCCATCTATCTAACCTCTATGTTAGAACATCAGCCTGCCAAAGTCAAACATCCATCTATCTAACCTCTATGTTAGGACATCAGTCTGCCAAAGTTAAACATCCATCTATCTAACCTCTATGTTAGGGCATCAGTCTGCCAAAGTTAAACATCCATCTATCTAACCTCTATGTTAGGGCATCAGCCTGCCAAAGTTAAACATCCATCTATCTAACCTCTATGTTAGGACATCAGTCTGCCAAAGTTAAACATCCATCTAACATCTATGTTAGGACATCAGCCTGCCAAAGTTAAACATCCATCTATCTAACCTCTATGTTAGGACATCAGCTGCAAAGTTAAACATCCATCTATCTAACCTCTATGTTAGGACATCAGCCTGCCAAAGTTAAACATCCATCTATCTAACCTCTATGTTAGGACATCAGTCTGCCAAAGTTAAACATCCATCTATCTAACCTCTTGTTGGACATCAGCCTCAAGTTAAACATCCATCTATCTAACCTCTATGTTGGACATCACCTGCAAAGTTAAACATCCATCTATCTAACCTCTATGTTAGGACATCAGCCTGCTAAAGTTAAACATCCATCTATCTAACCTCTATGTTAGAACATCAGCCTGCCAAAGTTAAACATCCATCTATCTAACCTCTATGTTAGGACATCAGCCTGCCAAAGTTAAACATCCATCTATCTAACCTCTATGTTAGGGCATCAGTCTGCCAAAGTTAAACATCCATCCATCTAACCTCTATGTTAGGACATCAGCCTGCCAAAGTTAAACATCCATCTATCTAACCTCTATGTTAGGCATCAGTCTGCCAAAGTTAAACATCCATCTATCTAACCTCTATGTTAGGCCATCAGCCTGCCAAAGTTAAACATCCATCTATCTAACCTCTATGTTAGGACATCAGTCTGCCAAAGTTAAACATCCATCTATCTAACCTCTATGTTAGGCATCAGCCTGCAAGTTAAACATCCATCTATCTAACCTCTATGTTAGGACATCAGTCTCAAGTTAAACATCCATCTAACCTCTATGTTAGGACATCAGTCTGCCAAAGTTAAACATCCATCTATCTAACCTCTATGTTAGGACATCAGTCTGCCAAAGTTAAACATCCATCTATCTAACCTCTATGTTAGGACATCAGCCTGCCAAAGTTAAACATCCATCTATCTAACCTCTATGTTAGGACATCAGTCTGCCAAAGTTAAACATCCATCTATCTAACCTCTATGTTAGGACATCAGCCTGCCAAAGTTAAACATCCATCCATCTAACCTCTATGTTAGGACATCAGCCTGCCAAAGTTAAACATCCATCTATCTAACCTCTATGTTAGGACATCAGCCTGACAAAGTTAAACATCCATCTATCTAACCTCTATGTTAGGACATCAGCCTGCCAAAGTTAAACATCCATCTATCTAACCTCTATGTTAGGACATCACTCCAAAGTTAAACATCCATCTATCTAACCTCTATGTCAGGGCATCAGTCTGCCAAAGTTAAACATCCATCTATCTAACCTCTATGTTAGGACATCAGCCTGCCAAAGTTAAACATCCATCTATCTAACCTCTATGTTAGAACATCAGCCTGCCAAAGTTAAACATCCATCTATCTAACCTCTATGTTAGGCCATCAGCCTGCCAAAGTTAAACATCCATCTATCTAACCTCTATGTTAGAACATCAGCCTGCCAAAGTTAAACATCCATCTATCTAATCTCTATGCTAGGGCATTAACCTGGCAAAGTTAAGCATTCACGTATACAACTTATTTATTATGTATCCATATATCCACTGTATGCTAACTTGTGTATCCATTGTCTTTCAGGTATGCCCTGTCATCCTCTTCATTTTCGGCACCGTTGGAAACATCATGATTCTTCTTATGCTGCGTACTCTTCGCCTTGGACGGACGTCTATGCACGTTTACCTGATAGCACTGGCTATGTCAGATTTATGTGTCCTCTATACTGGACTCTTGAGATGGTGGATCATCTCGTCGTTTGGTGTTGATCTGCGCGACCAACATTTTCTTCTGTGTAAGGTTCATATATGGATGGTATATGTTGCCCTCTACATTTCTGCATGGCTCTTGGTGTTTATGACTCTTGAGAGAACCTGTTCAGCTTGTGTACCACATCGTGTAAACACATTTTGCACCAAACGGCGCGCATGTAGCCTCATTATTTTCATCGTTGTGTTTCAAACATTGATGCAGTCTCACTTTTTGTTCGGAATGGCGTTGTTGACAAGCGATGAGAACGAAGTGAAAAAATGTCAACCAAGTTCTACGGAATACCATTTCTTCATACATGATATTTATCCGTTTGTGGATTTAGTTCTGTTGTCTCTCATTCCATTTATATGTGTTATTCTGGGAAATGCGGTTATAATTTGGAAAACGTTTTTATCGATAAAAACTGCGGCGGAGCTACATCTAACATCTGATAAAGGTGCTACTTTACGCAGACGTCGAGCGTCATCAATGACTGTGATTCTCATCTGCTTGAGTTCCTTATTTCTGTTGACTACGTCACCAACATGTGTGTACAATATGTGGGAACGAGGCGATGGCGCTAAAGAAGCAATGAAAACGTCCGAAGGTTTTGCTCGAACAGAGTTAGTATGGGCATCGGTCAATATTATTATGTACTGTAACAACACATTCAACTTTTATCTTTACTGTTTAAGTGGTAGAAAGTTCCGGAATGAAATTAGACGTCAGTTTTCTAGACGACGAACAGATTCACATTCAGCTGTACTCTCTGCTCCATCCTTACAACTTCATCGATGTACTCAAAATGAACAAAAATATTGTAGAAACAAAGAAAACGTTGAGGAATTTTCAAAAGAAAGAGAAAACGGCAATCGAGTTTCTAAAAAATACGACAATCGTAACGAATTCTCTAACCGTAAAGAAAATGTCCATGGGTTTTCTAAGGCTGGAGAAAATGTCCACGCATTTTCTAAAGATGGAGAAAATGTCCACGGATTTTCTTCATGTAAACAATACAGTGGAAAATTGTATGAAGACAGAGAAAGTGGGAAATATTTTCATTTATATGAGACGCCATATTGTGTACGTAAAACGAACGCATATTTATAGCATCGTTGTACATTGAGTGCAAGAATAGTTATCATCAAATAGCTTGTACTGAGCAGACTTTGCCATACTAACAGTCACTCGAAGTGTCTCTTTCACAGCCCACGTATGCAGCCGTCATGCGCAAGTCATCAGTTACATCACGAATCCACCTTTTCCTGGGCTTTCCTCTTCTCCTCTTTGCAAAGACGCCTCCTTCCATAATAGTCTTTTTTCAGCCTTTGTGTCTCTTTATATGTCCAAAATACTTCAACGTTCTCATCTCATCTGCAACATCAGCCAGTTTTCTTTGATTTTGAGTTTTTCTGGATAGATCTATTTGTTCTCTTCTCTGTCCACGATATACGGAGCACTCGTCTGTAATATTCGGTAGAATGGGGATCAAGAGGGGATTCGGTAGTATGGGGATCAAGAGGGAATTCGGTAGTATGGGGATCAAGAGGGGATTCGGTAGTATGGGGATCAAGAAGCTATTTTCGTTGTTTTCATATTAATGTAAAATTTGTATAACTATTTTGAAAGAGTATGACTTAGAGGAGTAGAAAAACATTAGTAAAAAAATAATGTTGCCATGGAAACAATACAAAATGGCCACCACAAAATTTCAAATCCCTAATGAATTTGTGGTAAGCACACTCCTAAAGCAGCTTTTTGACCGAATTTTGAGGGCATATATACCCAAAAATGTATAAAAAATGTAATATTTAATATATTCTAAAAATCATGTGTAATATTTTATATATTACAATTGCGCACCTTAAAGTGAAAAACAGAATTCATTTACATTCATTAGATTCAGAGCTTTAGGGATTTGAAATTTTGTGTTTGTGGCCATTTTGTATTGTTTCCATGGCAACGCTTTGACGTTTTTTTCCTCATTTTTTCTACTCTTTTAAGTCAAATATCTTCAAAATTGTAATTCAAACTCTACATTAATATGAAAGCAACGAAAAAGTTTCCAGACCAGAGTTCCCCCACCATCCCCCCACCTTAACACTTATATTCAAAAGCACATATACGCTTTACCTCTGCTTTGTTAAATGTCCATGGCTCACACCAATAGGTCGCTATTGAGAAAATGATTGCTCTTAAATTCTGATATTGAATGGTCTATCAATATCATACCATCCTGTTTTTAGTTAAGTTTTTGTGCAAGGTTATTTTACAGAAGAATGATGAGAATCCCATGGACTGCTAAAATGACTAATGTTGAGTTGTTGAATGAGGTCAAGACACAGAGGAAGCTTATCATCAATATAAGCCTTGGTCATCAATCATTATTTTGGACATGTTATGAGGAGGGGAGGTTTAGAGCATATTGTAACAACCGGTAAAATCGAGGAGAGAAGAGTTAAAGGAAGACAGAAAGAGAACACTTTGGATATCCTGACTTCATGGCACGGAAGAGCGTCAACATCTATGGTGATAGGAAACACCAGAGACATAGATTTGTGGAGATCCATGATCGTCTACGCCAACCGGTACGGCACCTGATGATGCTGATGATGATTTATCTCTCTTTTTTTGTTAATTCCTTCATCAAATTTCCATCATTTGTTATCAGTGAGCCGAGATATAAAAAACTGTTCACTTTATTTATCCCAACTTCATTGATAATGACATCATTTGTCATGCTTCTTGGCTCATCAGTTGTCATTATTTTTGTTTTGCACATTGAGAAATAGACTGTGTTTTTCGCTTTTCTCTTGCACTGCCACTGTTAATTTCTGAATCCATTTTTCATGTGGTTATATTGACAGTAACACTGTATTAGCAGCATGTCTTAGTTCAAGTATTTTTCTTACTTCAAATATAAAGAAATCCTACTGTTATTTTCCGCTCTCTTCTGTAACAGTTATCAAGATGTTTTTCAGCATTTATGTTACACAGACAAGGAGAAATAAGACAATTTATGTTAAACAGACAAGGAGAAATAAGACAATTTATGTTAAACAGACAAGGAGAAATAAGACAATTTATGTTAAACAGACAAGGAGAAATAAGACAATTTATGTTAAACAGACAAGGAGAAGTAAGACAATTTGTATCACTCCCTGTCTGATGTCAAACAAATCTGAGGTGTCATCGCACGTTCGTACAGTCGCTCAATCACAAGCGATGATGACAATAGTCTTTAACGTGTGTTGTGGCGCCTTTCTGATGTGTGCGAACGGGACTGTGGACAGTGGCGGACTGATCAGATTGCCCGATAGCAAATAGACCTTTATGAAGTAGTTCCTCTTGGATTTAAACAATATGTTACAAATTACAACTTAAAAGAAGTTCTAACATTATTACTAAATGCAACTAAACAATATGTTACAAATCACGACTTAAAAGAAGTTCTAACATTATTAATAAATGCAACTAAACAATATGTTACAAATTACAACTTAAAAGAAGTTCTAACATTATTACTAAATGCAACTAAACAATATGTTACAAATTACAACGTAATAGAAGTTCTAACATTATTACTAAATGCAACTAAACAATATGTTACAAATTACAACGTAATAGAAGTTCTAACATTATTACTAAATGCAACTAAACAATATGTTATAGAAAAGTTCTTAAAACATTCTGAACAGAGAAGAGAAAAAAACTAAGACATCCTACAAGATCTGCATATCAAGGAGCATTGGCTCATAAATAACATCATGTTCCGGAAGATGAAATATTTTGCCCACGTTAAACGTCACTGTGGTTTGGAGAGAACCGTAAAGGAAGGCATGGTTCCTGGAGTACGAGGCAGGGGACTACCAAGACTAAGGTGGCAGCAGGACATCAAAGAAACTATGAACATGACTGGAAGAGGCAGTAAGAGACTGGAGAACTTGTTAGAGACAGATAGTTTCTCAGGTAGGATGGGATAAAAGAGACGTTCTACAAGGGACATGCTACTATTTGATGGGTTAGAGACAGATAGTTTCTCAGGTGGGCTGTGATAAAAGAGACGTTCTACAAGGGACATACTACTACTTGATGGAACTACAATTTACGTTGTACTACTATTTTAACTTTTTTTTTTAATGTAATGAATCATTTTTAAATGATACTAAAAGCGTGAAATATTATTTTTTCTTCGAACGTTCTATATCGATCACTTGTTAACCACTCTTTATGATTTCTATGTTATCCAAGCCTAAGATCGACTGTACTTTGTGCCAGCTATGCGCCTACAAGTAGTCCATCACCTCCGATTTCTGTGACGCTTTTTATTTACTAGTGTAGTTTCCCTAGGTCTCTACCTCAGTCGCCTCTTACGACATGCCTTGTAGGCTGCAGTGTTACTATTCTTTGCTCCACTTGCGACACCCTCAACAAACGGGCGGAAATATCATTAAAAAAACTTTAAAATATTTTAGATTGGGTTATGTTTATAGTTTTAAAATTGTGAACCCCCGTCCCGTCCGTTCCCATCCCCATCCCCGTCTCATGGTAACCATAATTTTTAGTTCCAGTTTATGAGAGAGAGAGTGAGAGTCCAGTGAGAGAGAGAAAGAGAGAAATAATTCGGAAGGATTGTTGGGGTGGCAAAGTTCTGCTCAGGACAAGCTATTTGATGATGATGATGATCATCATGATGAGTGCAAAGAAGCTCCATGATGAGTACAAAGAAGCTCTATGATGAGTACAAAGAAGCTCTATGATGGGTACAAAGAAGCTCTATGATGAGTACAAAGAAGCTCTATTATGAGTACAAAGAAGCTCTATGATGAGTACAAAGAAGCTCTATTATGAGTACAAAGAAGCTCTATGATGAGTACAAAGAAGCTCTATGATGAGTACAAAGAAGCTCTATGATGAGTACAAAGAAGCTCTATGATGAGTACAAAGAAGCTCTATGATGAGTACAAAGAAGCTCTATTATGAGTACAAAGAAGCTCTATGATGGGTACAAAGAAGCTCTATTATGAGTACAAAGAAGCTCTATGATGGGTACAAAGAAGCTCTATGGTGGGCAGCGAATGGAAAAAAGAAGACGTGGACGTCCAAAGAAAACACGGAGAGGAACGTTAGAAAGAGAGTTGAAAGATTGTGGTCTGCCATGGGAAACAATAAGTAGAAAGACCACAGAACGGCAACATTGTAAATCTCGCTGGAAAGCCGATGTGTCATTATTTGTTTGTTATGTATGGGGCTTAAAGCCTCTTTAATTAAGCCGAGGCACGACGCTTTCAACCTAAGGTGAATATTTTATTAGTTATATCAGAGGGTGTAGACCAAAAAATGAAAAATAAGAATGAATCCGTTTCGTAGAATCCAATGTTACGTTCCATGTCAAACAGGACACTGAGAGGATCGAGAGAGATAAATAACAAAGAAATTCACATTGTATACGATCGATACATTTATCAATGTTGCTATTTTAACCTTCCGAGACGGAAAAATCTGGCAATATTAGTACGACAGACAGCAACTTGTGTATAAGGTTGAGCTCCAGACAACAGTCGACATGATCATAAGAACGTGTCTAACGGTATAATCATCAAAATAGCAATCTCAAAAAATAAGAAGAATGCAACTTGTGTTAAAAAGCTTGTTAGAGATTATGTCATATGTCACGTATGGAAATAAACAGTGCCAACTGAGCTTTTTACTGTTTCTGTTGTAGAAATAAGTTGGCAAGTCTGTTCCATTTTTGTTATGTATTATTGCATGCCGGAGGACTGTTGGGGTGGCAAAGCTCTGCTCAGGACAAGCTATTTGATGATGATGATTGTTGCATGTAGTTCTTTGTGGCAATTAGAGAATGGACAGGCTTACATCAATAGCATTGAATGTCAGTGTGTATAAGATGGTTACAGTGAATGTTATTTCATCTCTTCACCACTGTCTGTTGGATGAAGACAATAAAATAGATGTTGAATCGATCCAATGATTTAAGGTTGAAGATGCCCGTTGTACTAGTAGAAATGGATGCCTGAGGGGCAGAGAGAGAGAGAATTGTGTTTAACCAGCGAGCCTCAGGTACACTCAGTATGCATACACGTTGGCATCTGTTGTTGTGCACCTATGGCTCTGCCCTGAGTGCTGTACTTCAGTTCAGTAACTAATAACAAATTTTTATAGTAGAACTTTATATCTGCATTTTCGTAGTCTCTCTCTCTCTCTCTCTCTCTCCGGTTTTAGCCAGCGTTTGTTAGCCAGCGTTTGTTTAGCCTGAGTTAGCTCTCCGTCAGCCTTTATCTATCCCCAGCCGACCTGCAAGGCAACAGGTTGCTATTTTCTTTTAGGTAGCAATCCTTAGACAACCTTCCCTCCTAGGATGTTGAGCGTCATCTGCCCAGGTTACCCGTCTTTTCTTGGACTACTTGGTTTGCCTGCCGTCCAGTTTTGTGTACGGTTTGCTCCGCTAGCCTTTGATTGTCCCCAATCCAACTACAAGGCAGTAGTAGTTCTCTGCGATGAGAAACGTGCTTATTGTTCTCTGGATGGAGACCCATCTTCGAGTCTGCACTTGATTCAAGCCTCTGCTGGACTTTCCAGTTTTTCTGCACATTTGGGTGGACCGCTCCCCCCTACGTTTGCCACGCCTTTTCGTCGCTCCACCATCAGCGCCGTGCATGTCTGCCCCACCGGTGGGCTCATTTGTGTGTCGTCCGTATGCGTGTTCGCTCTACTTTGGTGCCTGCTCACTGTATTTATCAGGTTTCTCACCGTGCTCACATTTACTATGCCTCGAGAATGTCAGCACACGCAGCTCAATTCGGGCCCCCACCTCAACGCTCCGTGTTTCGCTCCATGTGAGCCCACGTCTCTTCTCTGGATGCACCTCTCATCCCTTTATGTTTATTTATTTCGTTTTTCCCATCGGCCGGGAGAAATGTGTAGAGACAGTCACTCGGGGATTCTTGTCGTCTATCTTGCGAGTAGATCTCATATAGTGTAACTGCTTTTGCATCACTGCTTAAACCAGAGTAGCTCTCCCTCGATCCCTACCCACTTAGCCAGACAGTATCCTTTATCTGTTTCCATAGTTACCACGTGGAGGTGTGGTAGGATCTTGATTAGTGCCAGCATACTGATCCTGGTGCGTCATTGTCCCTAGAATTGCGCATTTGACCCAATTTGTGTAGTCTAAATTCAATATTTTGCCAAACTCTTGACAAGATTGTACTTTAACTTCTTGATAACCTCTTTGATCTGCTTTTCTTCCTGTACTATATTTAGTAAGTTTATTTTGTTGTTTACCCTTCGTCCTTGTTTTGTATTTACTTTTCCTATTATTGTCTGCTGTTATTTAATTTAAATATAATATTCATTTATATTTGTTTGACTATTTTTGGCTTCGATATAAACTTGAAAGATTGAGTACAAAGGCGAACGAAATTGTTCCATTTGAAAAGCCACTAAAGCAGTTAATGGTGGGCGTGATGTACATTTGTACTCTACTAAAGAGATTAATTGTATTGATTGAGTTTGAGTAGTTGTTTTGATGTAGTTTTGATGTAGTTTTGATGGAGGCTGGGGAAGCCAGAACTTGAACCAAACAACAACAAGAGAATGAAGTTTCCTGATTGTCTATAGCAACCGTCCTACTTTGATTGATTGATTGATTGATTGATTGATATGGCCATCATCATTGCACTTCTGTGAGTAATCATGTGTGCTCCGATCTCTTTCTTATTCAGGAAGATCTCAGCGGCAGTGAACAAACTCCGTAACACCGGCGAAGGTCTCCCGGTGTAATTTAGAATATGGTGAAAATATTTTATGGGAATTTTATTTTAATCTTTCAAAGAGTCTCTGCACGGGAAGCGGCTTTGCAGCCTACTCCTAACGATTTTTAATCACTATTTATGTGCTCAAAATGAACACGGCGTCTAATCTTTATCGTTCGTCTCCGATATGACTAGGAACTCGATCTCAGCTTTACTGAGATCAGGGGTGCTGGAAGAAAATACCACGTTCGCTCCACCAAGAGGAAGACCGAGTAACCCGACGAACAACTCCCTCCAGACCACAGAGACCCACTAACATACTTAACAGTCCTCCCCCACACCATCAATCCTTAATTCACTGAGTCCTCCGTGACTGCGGTCCCATTGTTTTTTTTTTTTTAATTAACAGATAAACATCAACAAACGTTTCAATCGGCAAGTATTTTTTAAATCTTTTCATTTGGTTCAAGGTTCAAGGTTCAATCTTAATTGATCTTATTCACTCTTTTCGTGTGTTCCCATTACCATAGCAACCGTTGATTTAATATGTAAATAAGTTTGCGAAAACCAGGCGATATCTGTTGAATACTGATGAGAGCTGATAAACAAAATAAGAGATATCAATGAGATGTCAATAAATGTGGATCTCGGTGGCGTAGAGGTTAGGTGCTCGCATATCGTTCCAAATGTACTCGGTTCGTTTCCTTGACGAGTGATCGGGATATGTTACCAGAGATCCCTGATCTCAGTGTAGATGAGATGGAGTTCCTTGTCCTGTCGGAGACGGACGATAAAACGTAGGTTCCGTGATCAAGTTTAGTACGTAGAAGAATCATTGGTTGTTGGAAATCGAGAAGAACAGGCTGGAAAGACCGTGCCTTGAAAAATTCATTAGAAAATGAAGACAAGAAAATCCCTTCACAAATATTTTCACCATCTTCTAAATTACATCAGGACCTGGCCAGTGCTAGGGGTTCGTGCGCTGTCGCTGAGATCTTCCTGTGTAAGAAAGAGATCGGAGCGCGCATGGTTATTCACTGAAGTGCAATGATAATGGTTCCATCAATCAATCAATCAATCAATCATTTATACATGACTTATATACTTGTTTTTAGTTGATATAAAGTCAATTGAAACGGAAAGTAATTGAAGAGCAGCGAAATATAAAAACGTCTTTAAAAAGACGATAGTCTCTCTACGTAACGCCGATAACATCTATTACAAGATTACGAAATTTTATTCTGGCAATGACTGCATTCATTGTATAGCAACAAAATCTCACAATGGATACTATTTTTATCAGAATAATAACAAAAGTTGTGAAACTAATTAGCACATTGAGTAGAGCGTGCGCTTATTTATTGAATTAGTCATAAAAACGTGGGTTTATTTCTCACATCCGATTTTGCACAAGTGAGGAAAGAAATTGCTTCTCCTACCTGCTGCATACATGAGTTGGGAAATGTGAAATGACAAGCACGTCATAGCCTATTGTCTGCAAAGTCTACAGTAAAAGTCTCATTAGCAGTAGTTAATAAAGAACTGGGTAACGGAGCTGCGAGCAACGGGATCTAAGCTATGATGAGATCTGCTGAGGACGTATGGCTAGCTTCTAGAAGAGAACCAACCTTTGTCAATCAGAGAGCAGACAGGCTAGCTGGCTCTGCCACCATATCAGTGGGTCAGCCAAGGGATAAAGCTGACATTTTGAACGCCTTCATAGAGTGTGATCGCAAAGAAGATTTTGGTTTAAACCAATCCACGCCAACTACTAGATTGCAAGAGCTTGGATTGAAGATTGGATTCTCCAGAAAAAGACCAGCACAACAGGTATAGGAATAGACTCATCAATCAACATCGAACTGGTACGGTCAGTAGCTGGACGCTGTTGAGATATTCAAAGGAAATCAGAGCACATATGGACATGTCCGGAGTTAAGATATTTCAAACTGAAATTGAACCAAACATTTTATTGTCAGTATATCTTCGAGTTTGTAAAAATGTCACAGCAATACCTCTTCTAGTGTAGAAGGGTATAGTTATCCTTCTATACTGGGATGACAAACAGTTAGCAACATCACAGAGGAAAGACAATAAGATTGACAGCATAGAAGACATTTGCGCACGGAAGACTGCATATTATGGTAGGAGAGTTAGAAGAAACGAGAACGTAATAGTTCTATGTAAGTTAACTACGACTTTATGCGATAGGATAGTGATAGTAGGAGATGGATAGGAAGAGGAAAGAGAACAGACGTGTGTGCCACTAGTAGCTAGGTAGATATAATAGTCAAGGTAGATATCATAGAGTTTAAAGACATCAGTTATCAGTTATATGAGGACTATCATCATAGCACTCCGGACATGTCCATAGGTGCTCCAATCTTCGCCTCAGCAAATCCAGCAGCGTTCAGTGGCCCAACACGTCAGTTCGATGTTGATTAATCAATCTCTTTGCATATTTAGTATGTCGTTCTTTTGGGCTGCACCAATATTGACACCCATCTCTTTCAATCTGGTCAGCGAGTGGAATTCACAGCCCTGAAACTCCTCTGTTCGGAAAGACTCTCTCAATGCGTGAAGAATGTCACTTCGATCCATTGCAGCTCCCTCTGATATTGTAGCCAAGCCAGCCAATCTATCAGCTCGTTTATTACCCCTAACTCCTGCGTGCCGAGGGACAAAAATAAAGGTGATTTCTCTGATCATTGTCTGTACCAGTACCTCCACCCAGTTGCGTCTCACCATACCTGATTCGACTTTACGAATCATGCTCATGGAGTCACTGAGTATGAAAACACGAGAGTAATTGTGAGATGCCAACCAGTTCACCGCCTCCGTAACCGCCCGAACCTCCATTGTCGAGCTACTTGTGGTTGTTGCGTAGGCCCCACTGGCCTCTCTTATTATTTTCCTCCTGAGCGTGCTGAAAAAGCCCACGCACAGCGTTGTTGGGAATGACTGAACCATCGGTGTAAATAACCACATCTGTATCATTGATGATGTCATTCAAGAGAGCCTCCACCTCCACGTTTAGCAGTGATAGATTATTTTGTTGTATATTTTGGTGTATATTGAAATACTGACAACCTATGTGTTCTTCATAATGAATGACGAATATACTATGTAATCTATCAATAAATATGACTCACATCTGAATATGGTTTGTTGTCTATACGTTTTATGAATGTCTGACGCCAACAAAATAGTAGTTGTTACAACATCGGTTCGAGACATTATTACTGCCACTGCTACTGCCACTGCTACTGCCACTGCTACTGTCACTGCTACTGCCACTGCCATGCTACTGCCACTGCTACTGCCACTATTACTGCCGCTGCCACTACCACTGCCACTACAGGCTACCGCTGCCGTTGCCACTGCTACTTCTACTGCTACTACTACTATTATAGTTTGAAATATTTCTTCTTCAGGTTATATTAAAATCAACCTCACCGGATTGTACACAATAGTACCAGATCTACGGTACACAGACGCGTTGTTCTAAAAATACATTATGGTAACATTGAAATATCGTGAGTAAACAACAATTTCACGGGAATTCCCGTGCACCTAACCAAGTCGACTTTGAACGCGGAAAGCATATGACGTTATAATTGGGATACCGTTGTATAGTTATAGGTGTATCTCGCTATTTGTATGAAGCTATTGTATCATATTTGTTGGCTTATCAAACTGACATTGATATCACATTCATAATGAGTCTGAAGTGCACATTTATAACAATGCAGAAGGTTACAGTTTTACTATACCAACACTTCCGTAGGAAATCTAAGAGAGGTCATCTATATTGCGATATTCATAACCTGAGAAACGAACGCAACTGGCGCTTGGTCTGAATAGAGAATCCTTTTCCCGATGGATTAAACAGGACACAAAGTGCACTAATGTCAAGCAAGGAAGGAAAAGAACAATTGACGACTTTGACATAGATGTCATAAGACAGGAGCTCTTGAAAATGTTTGCGACAAATCAACTTGTTACTCTCAGGAAACTGAAATTAAAACTGCAATCAGATTGCAGCATAGATATTTCTAAAAGTACTCTATGAAAAATTGTAAGAGCGCCGGCTTCACCTTCAGAAAAACTATAGGCGGCAGGAATATTATTTGTGAAAACCACATTTAATTGCTGCGCGAAGTAAATACCTGAGGCAGATCCGTGAGCGGCGGAGGCAAGGCTATGATATTGTATATTTGGACGAATCCTGGGTCAATGCTCACCACACCAATGCTAAAGAATGGCAATCAGTAGACGGTGAACAGAAAAGAAAAATACCAAACAGCAAAGGCCAGCGTATTATACTAACACATGCAGGAAGCAGTGAAGAAGGTCTTGTCCATGACGCTGGACTTATTTTCCAATCAAAAGTACCGACGGTAGGGACTACCACACAGAAATGAATGGACATATTTTCAGGCACTGGATGGAGAAAGATCTACTTCCAATTCTAAACAGACCATCATGCTTGGTAATGGATAATGCATCCTATCACAACGCAGTATCAGCGGAAGACAAGTACCAACTGCATCAAATACAAAAGATCAAATTAGGACTTGGCTTGCTAAGGAAAATGTCAGCTTCGATGATACATATTTGAAACCCGAGTTGTTGCACCTGGTGAGGATGACAAATAAGACAAAGGTGTTTCATATTGACAAAATCATTGCGGAATACGGCACACGTCTTTGCGACTACCTCCATATCATGCTCACCTCAATCCGATAGAGTTTGTCTGGGCTAAAGTAAAAGGGCAAGTTGCCGAACAGAACAGGACGTTTAAAATGTGTGATGTTGAAGTTCTGACACGTGAGTCCCTCTCAATGATAGGCATGCAGTTCTGGAAGAAGTGTGTTGAACATGTGCTCCGAGAGGAAGACGAGTACTGGCACCGAGATGGATTACAATTTGTCCAGCCAGTAACAATTATCAACCTCATGGAATCGTCAGATTCGGGATGATACAAATCATATTTTGATTACAGACTGAGAAATAGCAACGTATACATTTCCATATCCAAATGCGTCTACCATCATACAATTTGTGGTGAAGTTAAGACACCCTGGGGTCTAATGGTGACCGAAGGGAGGACTAACTGTTGCATATTGTATCCAAGTTCACGATTGCACATAAAGGGCAACACAATTAATTACTTGACCTATCAAGTTAATATGGAGATACACCTATGAATAGAATTGACATGGACAAATTCTAGGGATTACTGTAAAATCTAAAATTTGAGCCCCGTATTTGCAATTGTCATAAAAGATCAAAGGAATTCGCCGATGTGCAAAATCCGTAGCATCTATGAACTACTGGTTAGCTTTATTTTAGCGTCATGGATATTCTAAGGCTGCATGCAAAAATCACTGAGATCTAACAGGTAGTTTTCGAGAAAATCAATTTCAAACGTGCTCACGAATTAATGGACAGACTATAATACTATTACTAATACTACTACTACTATTACTACTACTATTACTACCAAAACAACTCTGTAAACTTCATCCATCAACAGCGGGTCTCCTACAACAATAGTGTAACAATACATGTAAGACGCAGTCAATAGACGATGGTCTAGCTCGTGGCAGTGTCACAATCTTCAGTATGTCTTTGAGATTGTAAGAAACTCACAGCAATATCTCTTCTATCAGTAGAAGACACGTCCAGCCGGCGGCAGTGTCATAATGAATCAATCAACATTCTGGAATGTAAAGGAAAACTCTTGAATACCGCCCAGCTTAAGTGTGTTGACAGAAAACCATATTTTCAAGATAAAAAAATGTTGGTGTGAATCTGACAGAGGTAAAAATTATACTCAATCACGTACTCCTTTGGGGGTCACAATCAATCACTCATTCAATCAATTATTTCAACAAAGAGCTGCATGTTTATCTCTTTCCCACGCTCTCCATCTCTACCTCCTAGTGCGTCTAAGATTAATCTTCTCTCCTACACTCACGGGGGTGGGGGGATAAATAAAAACAAATTATGAATAGTTGATGTAGAATCAGCATTATTGTTCTCAGAGCGCACCCTAGCAGTGCTGAGTACCTAATAACTAGTTGATAGTGCTAGCCTCACGTCACTTACACAGAAGATCTAACTACGATTACAAAATATTCTTTAACTAAGAACGTTTGGGTAACCATTTTGAGTATAGGTGGATTAGAGAATTAACCTTCAGGGAATTGAATGCCCTCCGGGGTCAAAGGCGCATAGGGACAACGCCGCGCCAGGATTAGTGAGCTGGCCCTAATCAGGATCATACCCCACCTCCTTGTGGTGACCCTGGTAACAGACAACAGATCTTGTCTGGCTAAGCGGGTAGGGATCGAGGGAGAGCTACTTTGGTACAAGTAGCGATGCAGACGTAGTCACGTTGGATGAGATCCGCTCGCAACACAGAATATCAGAATCCCAAAGTGAATATTAATGCACATCTCTGCCGGCCGAAGGGAAAAACTGAACGGATAAACATAAAAGAATGAGATGTGCATCCAGAGAAGAGACGCGGTCCCACGTGGAGCGTAACTCTGAGCCCGTAGGTGGGGGCCCCGAATTGAAATGTACGTTAGTGTACGAGTCGTATGTGAACGAAATCCAACACCCCCGGAGTAAATGGCCGCAAATAAATAGCCAGCTGTGGGGCAAGAATCAATGAAAACGATGTGAAACAAATCAAAGGTCTCGGCAAGTGTCTCTGAAAACCCTGTAACGTATCGTAAGGACACATGTGAAGATTGCAGCAAACTCCGTATCAAAGGCCTAGTGCAGATACATTTACTGGGAAGGTTGGCCAAGCGCAGATCCTAAAGTTGTGATTTAGTGCCTAACGAAACTGCCCTTTTGGGACAACCGGGCAAGATACTGTTGCATTAACAACTAACAACCCTGGAAGAACTGAGGTAGGGGATGTTGGCGAGCGCAAAATCTCAGTTGCGTTGCTAGCGCCCGATTAAAACGACCTAAAAATATATGTGCGAAGCCCCAGTCCAGTGTTTCCCATGGACAGGAAAAATGCAGAGTAGCAACTGCAAATTGTCCAGTGTCAACACGCGCCTCGAAAAAGCTGAGAATGTTTCAACTCCAGGATAAACTCAAAGTGGTCAGAAAAGTAAGGCCGACAATGTAAAGACTTTACAGGCTGTCCAAATCCAAACATTGGCGAAGGTTGACCAAGCGCAAATCCTAAAGTTGCGTTTTAGTGCCTAATTAATCTGCCCTCCCTGGGACAACCGGACAGGGTACTGTTGCATTAACGACTAAGATCCCCGGAAGAACTGAGGTGCGTGCGTTGCTAGCGCCGATTGAAACGACCCTCTAAAACATCTGTGTGCAGTACCAGTCCAATGTTTCCCGGGGACAGGGAAAATGCAGAGTAAGCCCTTGCAAATTGCTTAGTGCCGACAAGCGCCCAGAAACGGCTGAGAAAACTCCTACTCAGGAACAAACTCACCGTGGATAGAAAAGTAAGGTCAATAATGTAAAAGCTTGACTGGTACAAACCAAAACATTGACTAAGAGCAATACTTTTCGGACGCCGATCATCCTACACAGAGTTAGATGACGTCAAACACCATGGCTCAGATCATATAAAGGCTAACCATACTGCCAAAATATGATCGTTTGCATGACAAGCACATGCGTATCCAATGACTGAGAATGTTCCTAATCCGGAACGACCTCATATAGTCAGAAAGAGCACATATTGTAGCCATACTCTTTAGCGAAGATCATAATGGCCAAATATACGGCCAAAAATGAACGTAAAAGAGCAATGAATACAAGATAGGTGACAGTTTTAGTGATTGGCCCAGAAGGGTCGAGAATGCTCCTAAACTGGAGCGACCTCACTCAGTCAGCGTAGAGTAGCTAATGCTCTTTGACATAGATCCAAGCCCAAATATACGGCAATAAAAGATCATTAAAGAGTGTTTATCATACGATGCGTGTGGAACAACCTCACCAAAGGCAGGAAATCCGATAGAGAAGTCACACTTCACTAATTAACTCTGGCCGTAAAAGTACCAATGGTACGAAGACTCAAGGCAAGAGTTACACGGACAACAGGTTTCCTGCAACGATCACACTTGGAGGATCTAAGCTTCAAATACCTCTAAAGTCGGCGAGGCTGTCCGTATGGTTGAGGGACACCTGTAAAAGGGTAATCTTAGGCAAAAATCAATCAGAAGCGCAATACCAGGCGTCTTGACTTTCGCCTGAATTAACAGTGGGCGTTCGAGAGAAGAAGAAGAAGAAGAATGTCCTCCTGTTTATGATTGAATCCAGAATCAACATACAGAGAAAAACTCAGTATATTTCTGATTTGCTGTGACTCTTATGCCAGTTCTACAAAACTGACCTGAGGATCTCTTAGTAATACCAGCTATTCAACACATAAGTCGCCCTATGTTGTCAGAACTGACCTGAGGATCTCTTAGCAATAATAGCTATTCAACACATAAGTCGCCCTATGTTGTCAGAACTGACATGAGGATCTCTTAGTAATAATAGCTATTCAACACATAAGTCGCCCTATGTTGTCAGAACTGACATGAGGATCTCTTAGTAATAACAGCTATT